>PVKM010013047.1:0-30778 GCA_004027735.1 Carollia perspicillata
ATGTGGGGGGTGCCCAGCAACTACCTGTCAAATGAGAAGGGGGGAGAGAGGCAAGGATGGAGGTCAGGTGGCAGGCGTACTAGCCTGAACCTGGACCAAATGCCACCTTAAGAATTTCACAGCCCAGTAGCCCAGTGGTGAGGGTGGACAGGAATTCAGAGGCTGTGGGGTGTGGGCAACATGGTAGAAGTTGTGTCTCCTTCCTCAGGTCTACATGATGGTATATCGGTCACGTGACATAGACAGACGTGAACTCAGTCCTGCTTGGCTATGAGATCCTTCCATATTCTGCTAGGACTACTTCCTTCTCTGTGTGCTACGGTTCTTGTCTGTACAATGGAGATTTTTAAATAAGCCTTTTTCTACCTTTTCTCAGAGTTCCTCTAAAGACGAAACAGTATGTATATCAAAATTCTGTACCACATGTTTAGAAATGTGTTCACCTTTAAATAATCAAAATATTCAGCCTCATAATAATGATGTAAATAACAAGGCAGTCAAGCATAGTAGTTCAAAGCATTGATTTACAACCAAAGAGACTTGACTTCAAAAATTTAATTGAAATGTTGGACACGATGAACCAAGAACTGGATTGCAATCGCATGATAGTACTTACCCTCCAGTGTTGTTGGGAGGAGTAGGTGGTCAAATGGGAAGGGTTTATATTAGTGTGTAGCACATGGTAAATGTAAAATATTGCTATTATTATTATCATCATCATTATTATTATTATTTTGCAATAAAAAATCCAACCCTCAAAAGACTGAGTGGTTCATCCAAGCTTACATTGCAAGAGTCAAAGACAAGACTGCAACTCCCACCTTTGACTCCATCACATCCTCACACGTAAATTATACTGTTCAAAAAAAAAAAACACGTAAGTGGTGTTTTTCTCCTTTTTCTTTTTCTTTTGCATTTTACACTGAACGAATAATTTCCTGGATTTCAGGAAATAGTAATTTTTAAATGCTTACTGCCTGATTATATTCATTAAATATTTCCAAATGGTCTTGAGTCTAGCAAAGTAGAAATTATACCATGATTATATTATTACAGAGCTGAAGGAAGAGAATATATTTCTCTTTCAAAACTTCTACGAGAGTCAATATAATGCCCATTATACCTTCCTTGCTATTTTATTATCCCTTTCTTTATTAGAGGTTTAGATTTGAAGCTGCTCATAGAAAAAGAATAGGAAAGAAGAGATTTAAATTGCTCTTTGTCCATATCAAGGCCAAAGCTTTAGCAGATAAGGGCAGAGGGAAGGTTAAGTCACAATGGTCAAATGCTCTGACCTAATTATGTCTTGACTTATTTTCTTGTCCTTTCATTAATGAAAATCATCCAATTTAGACTCAGCTATTATACAACAATGGAAGCCACATACATTTAAATGTACAGCTTTCCCTTAATGTAATTTATTTCTAAATGGGAAACACTTACGGAGCAGAAGAATCTAGGCTAAATCTAAGGAAACAACAAAAGAAAGCTGGCTTATATGAGGGTTTTTCTTCTTGTGTATGTGCTGGTGCTTCTATGTTTAAGCAAAAAATTGAAGGTAGAAATGAAGAGAATTCTACAGCCAGATGGGTGCTTAGATGACAGAATGACAAGAAGAGATGTTAGAGATAATCTTACATTTACAAGAACTGACACAGATACAGGTTCAGTAAATCACTGGTTCGTGAATGGCCATGGCTGGGCCAGATGCGGTGACTCCCAGAGTGGCGCTCTTTCCCCTCAACCCCCACCAGGGAGCGCCCCCAACATCATCACTTTGTAGACATGCTCAGGTCCACTTCCTCCACAACCCTCCTCACGGTGATTTCTGCTGTCAGGGAACTCATTTTCTGATCGTTCATTGTGACCCTTCTTAAACCATCATTTAACTCTTTGTTATATGTCTATCTTACTGAACAGGAAAAAAAAAACATTTCTTGAAGGTACCTTATTTGCAACCCTCTAGGGATATAGTGGAGTGGTCAGCCCATAATGAGCACTGAGTATTTGCTGACAGAGTAACAGGGTGGAATGAATGAATTCCTCTTGACAATAATGATGTTTGTACACAGCACTCTCTAAAGGCCCCCCACAGTATAATGCATGACAGAATGTTAACTTTAAATTGAACAAAGAGAAGATTACATCTGTCTGTAAGTTCACTTCACTACCCAGATGAAGTTTTTAAGTAATATGTACTATTCAAAGAATACTAATATTCTCTCTGAAGCAATATATGGTTTTAAACAGAGCTATTTAAAGGTCAATCATTATGTCTCTGGAAGGATCCTGCCTGCAACCATCCTGACGCTAGGAGCAAAATTACTGAGAGAAAATAGACGTGTATTCCACAGAAAAGATAAATACTGAAATATACACGGATGCCTCTGGAAAAGCAATTATACTTTAGAGACTTTATTTGCTTTTAAAAACATACTTTCTAAATGCCTTTCTCCCCCTAAATCTGAGAACACCGAACATACTTTGAAACAAGCATTGTGCATATATATTGCTTTGCTTAATACGTGTTCTGAAATTGACTAAAGGAACAGGCTTGCTATGAGGATAATATATTCATATTGGATTCTATCTCAAACTTGTTATTATAAAACACTTTGGTATTCTAGGAGCATTAGAGTAGTTACATAGAACCAGATACTCTATCTTCTCAAATGTTCCAACACTGAAGATTCAAGCATCTTCTGCTAAAAGTTTATTTTCAAAAGATTGTTTTTACATTGAAAAGCTAAAGAATGAATTATTTCCAACTTCAAATTTTACATAATGCTTATCAGCCAATATATGAAGATTTTCAGTTTTTACTTAAAATACGGTGATTCCTCTTCTGTTTGGGTATCGTACAGTACAATATTGTGACTTCAAAGAAAATATATACGAGTATCTGGTCATTTCTCAGATGTTTGGTCTTCCTCCTCCATGGCTTCTGCCTCATAGCTCCTCACACCCTTGAGATTTCCTAAGGGTTTGGGAGTGATAAAAAGTGTCTTTTGTTCCGTAATGACTTCTGGAAAGCACCTACAGATAGGTGCTGGTTGCCAGTGTAGCCAACTACCCCATATACACTGAGGGCTGGGACCCTCGACCTCCTGGGAGAGGAGACGAGCTAGAGATTGAGGTCAATCATCAGGGTCAATGATTTCATCAACCATGCTTTTGTGATGAAGCCTCCATAAAATCCCAAAAGGATGAGGTTCGCAGAGTTTCTGGGACAGTGAACACATGAGATTTGGGAGAGCATGGTATGCCCAGAGAGCTTCGACGTTCCTGCTCTTTCTCCTCTCCTTGCCCTACGCCACCCTTCCATCTGGCTGTTCCTAAGTTACATCCTTTTATAACAAACAGGAGCTGGGGTAACATAAAATGTTTCCGGGTCTGTGAGCCGCTCTAGCAAATTAACTGAACTTACAGAGGAGGTCGTGGGAACCTCTGGTTTATAGTCAGTCAATCAAAAGAAGCACAGGTAACAATCTGGGCTTGCAACGGGTATCGGAAGTGGGGGTGGGGGGGTATTCAGTCTTGTGTGACTAAGCCCTCCGCCTGTGGAATGTGATGCTATCGCCAGGTAGACAATGTCAGAATGAGGTGAATTATAGGACATTCAGCAGGTGTCCGGGAATTTCTTGCTGTTTGTGTGGGCAAACCGTCCTCCTCTGCACATTGTAATTAAGTTCAGGAACCCAAAAAGGTACAGAAGTGTCAATCATAAAGAGCAAGTGAATCTGGCTCTTTGTGTAAAAGCATGTGAAAATGCCCTGTACTTAAATTTTTGAGGATTGCTCAAATGTTCACACCTTCAACATTGTATTACTCACTTGTCCTTCTTTCTACTGAACTACTTGAGTATCTCCTACCTGCCTTTAGAAGGAGGGCTCACCTTTTAGCTGCCCAGAAATGAAGTCAAGCTGTTTATTTTCATATACTCCAGCTGCACATATGCTGCTGCTTAGATGGGTGACATGGATGTGTGGTCTAATGCCCTTGAACATCACATTCTTCATCTGTCAAAACAGGGGTTAGATGAGAATTGGGCTCCTCTCCTTGCTGGGGTCCCCAAACACCCTCCTCCATATAATACTGCAGGGACAGACCACACCATTCCTAACAGCTGCTTGCCCGCAGGGACACCCACGGAGGTCAGAACCTTAAAGGGGAGGCGGACGCCTCGCTCTAAGGAGCCTACTGGGTCTGCAGTTGTGTATGCGAGTGTGACCTCTACATCAGGTTTCTAAGGACTGTGCTCTTTTTCCAACCAGTAGTGAATAACTGCTTTACCGCCTATGAAGCTGTAACTGTCTACTAGGTACTCCATGGTGAAGCATTACATAGTAGATGGACCAAGTATGAGCTATATCCCTGTTCGCTCTTCTAGGTTCCCTAACCTCTATCCCTCTTCAGGACAGAAGACCCCATTAAGAACACCTGGACAATCTCAGCACACTATAAAACTGCAACCTCCCTGGCCTTCTAAAATATGTTCTCTGAATCATGATTCAAAGCGCCATGAATGTGGTCTTCAAGGGTCATTAATAAGATATAGCCATAACATACAATCTTCAAAGCTCAAAATTAACTCTGCTCTCCTACCTAGTAGCATTTATATATTAAGACTCATGTGGCCCTGGCTGGTGTAGCTCAGTGGATTGAGCGCGGGCTGCGAACCAAAGGGTCGCAGGTTCGATTCCCAGTCAGGGCACATGCCTGGGTTGTGGGCCAGGTCCCCAGTGGGCGCCATGTGGGAGGCAACCACACATTGATGTTTCTCTCTCTCTCTTTCTCCCTCCCTTCTCCTCTCTAAAAATAAATAAATAAAATATTTTTTTTTAAAAAAAGACTCATGTGGCAAATACCTTTTGGTCATTAGAAAATGACAACTATATAAATAATTAGGCCACCTACAGCCTAATTATTCCTACAGCCACCATAAACTGAAAAGAAATGTAATGCTTAAACAGATATTCTGGATTTCTCCACTACAGTCTCCCTAAAACAGTCTCCTCCAAATTTCTGACCTCCTTTATAATCTTAATTCCGGCTGACCCTTTTAAAAGATATATCTTTTTCACTTACGACTTCAAAATATACTTGGAAGTAAGTTAAGATATATAAATATATACCGATATAGCAGCCAATCCTCTCTCCAGGATAAAGTCTTATGTCATGGGGGCTGGAACAGAGGTGAAAGGAAACGCAGGAACCCAAGGCAGGGCAGACCACGCCGCCTCCCCCAGACCTGGGTCTGCACATCTGGCCATCCGTGGCGGCTGCAGCCTGGCCACTGGCGAGGGGAGGGTTTCCTGGGTCTGGAAACCAAGTCCTGTGGATTCACTGCTGAATGTCATTAATCACACCGGAGCCTCAGACCTAACCGTATTGAGTCAGAAATTTTCTTTGAGCTCAGCAATGTTGTTCCTTGATCCCTTGACAAAATTAATGATGTAGCAATTCATTACTGACAGGGCAAAAAATTTTGCCACAATGTTTACAAGCTCTAATAAATTATGGATAATTTACCAAATTAATACCAGTGAAATGAAGCCTGCCTTTTTAGGTTTTCATTTATCATTCTATCTACCTCCTTTTTCTCTGTCTCTCACTTTTCACACTCTCTGACTTTCTTTCTTTCTCTCTCTTGCACACACACACACAAACTCCGTAACAGATTTTGAGTCGAAATCATAGTTGGAATATAGTGTAATTATTGTGTTCTATTCTGGTCTCATGGCTAATAAAGAAGAAGAATTAGATGAAGTTATGAATGGATTCTATAGGAAGTGAGCATCAGTATTTAAAAAAACAATCTTCAAAATCCACAGTCAACTCACCAGACCACAGTAACAACCACCTATTGTTGAGAACCCGCCGTGCAGAAGACGGACTCCTCCACCAAGAAACTTTTAATCTAGTACAAGAAATAAAATCGAAACAAGAGCTTCCCTTTATATACTTTTATTTCTTGGTTTGGAAAGAATATATTGGTGTATGGCCTTATAAAGCCGAATTATTCTTAGCATTCAGATAATTTCTTGTGGCAATAATGGGAAATTATACCCATAATGTAATATTTATATTGGAAGAACCAGCATTAAATTACTGGGCTGACTGTTCGTGCTGTAAAATGTTGAGGGGAAAGGCCTCATTTTCGGTGGATTCGCAGACCAACATGAAAGTCAGTGGGACGTGAAAATAATCGCCCTCTGGCTCTGCAGCCGTCCGCTGATGTCATGTGATGGACGCAAACACTTTCTTCAAGAGGCACCCAACTCCGCAAAAAGCAGATTCAAATTCCTTTGACAAAATGGGATTCATTAGTAGTTCGTTCTCTTAATGATAAAATCTTTTAGAGAGATCATTCTTATTTTCTACTTAGAAGAATTCCACAGTAGCACCTCACCTCCAACTCCCTTATCTGAAGTCTGACGTTTTCCAAACACCCACTGTTAAAACGTGGGTGTCGCCAGCTGCTCCTTGTGGGCACACTCCTGTGGCCACATGCCTTCTCCTCCGAGTTTTGGGACTTCCTTTTCTTTTCCCAGAATCTACTTGTGTCCACACTCACATCCCGCTCATCACTGTGGAAGCAACCTCCCACCTGGGATTTTTACATCCTGGCTCTTTCTCCAAGATCGCTCAGTCTAAAGCGCAGCTCTCAAAATGCCACCTCCTTACTCAGAAGCCATCAGAGCTCCCTACTATGTTCCTGGTACACACAACTCCTCAGCCCATTGTCTGAAGGCTTCCTCGGGGGCCATGGTCCACCTCCGCCTCTGTGCTCCAGCCAGAGCATCTCAAGTACTGTGCTCCAAAAGCATTACACTTCTGGGAGATGGTTCTCTCCTCAGCCACGCAGAGGGGGCAGAACAGGGGCTCAGAGGCCCCTGGGGCATCGGAGAGGGCCGCTCTGTAGAACCTGCTACTTTCCAGCCTTGAACAGCTGGGTCTATTTATCCAAGTGTCCCCAATAAACTATTTCCTGGAAGATGCTCCAGGCAAAGTGGCCTGTCAAACTACAGTTGCAGACAGACCTTCACATTTCGGTCTTGGCTCCCAACCTTCCCTCCATTCTGCATTTCAAAACCCTAACACGTTCACACCCATCTCTGCCAAGAGATCCTTCCTGACCACCCCAACACATGAGACTTCCCCTTTCTTTAAATCCCAACATTCTTTAAATCCCAACAGCATGTGTTACATATTTGACGGCATTAATTATATTAGTCCTGCTATTAATAGATGGTTGTCTCTTAGCCCTGTTCCCATTATTGGGACATAAACTGCATTGTGTCCCAAAAGCATCTAACTCATACTGTAAATGTTTGTCAAATGTGCGCTTGGCCATTGGGTAAGTTGTATGTGACCTTTTTGGGATTTGGTGCTAAAAGATGAAAAAATGGAACTAGTCTGGCAAACGTGAAGACCGATAATATGATCTCGTTCCAACAGAGAGCCACAAAGAGAGTCCACACTGGAACTAATTGGCGCCGACCAGGAAGTGTGATACAATACTCTCCAGTCCACTGAAAACCTTATGTGGTTTCAGGGTGAGGACAAAAAGAATGAAGAAAAATAAACACAATATGAAACTTAAACCACAGCAGGAACAAAAAATATGAACTGAAAGACTGCAGAGTCGTATTTTTATGGGTAACTCTCAATTTTATCAAGATAGTCAGGAAAATAGTATGCATAGCTATGCTATGTGACTTAAATGCCAAGGTTCCATTTTGTTTTTCATTGATATTAGGACTTCTCATATTTCAACTATTTATGTTTATATAAATTACATTTATATCAAATCCAGATTTGGAGCATCTCAGAATAAATACTTTGGTAATTCTTGTTAATATTTTCATAAGAGTTCAGTTTTTTTAATGTTTCTCTGGGATATAATAACCTGTGTGCATAAACTTAATTCACTCACATTACTATATCACTACATTACATTTTCATCCTTTGCACAAAAAACTTCTTGCACCTAATATAGACTTTATGCTAATCTAGAAACAGGTATTTTTTTTCCAATTTATGGAAGCTAAATAATACTATGTATATTAAAAACAAAAAACAAAAAATGCAGAAAAAAACCTCAAGGGAACTTTTTCTCTACCACATTCTTTGCTGTGTTAAATGGGGCATAAAACTTAAAACTTAAGTGGCTGCATGATTCAAGTTCTGTAAATCACAGACTGGGTGAGTGACACCAGAAAAGAGCAGAATCGATCAACTTTCAACTCTAGGAAATAGGGAGGTGAAAAGGTTAATTTTACATGATGCTGCGTAATTTTAATTTAGCTGCTGATTCATTCAGTGCCCAAAAACACTGCTTGGGAATACCCTTTTGTCATATGTACAGAAGGGCTCTGCTATTGTCCCTCAGGAAGGCTGGCAGCTGGCCCTGCACTCTGACCTCCGGCCCTGCCTTTGCGAGGGGCTCATTGATATTCCCAGAAGCTTCTCTCAATGGAAGAAGATCATTTAAAAAAGAAAACCCCTTTTCGAGGGCTGGTGGTCCCCCCACTCCCACCCTCCGCTCCTGGCCCCCTAAGTGGTGGCATGCAGGTCCAGTCAAGCCCAACAATTCCTGGACCTTCATAAACTCACTATTTTTCATGTATATTTGATAGGTCCTTTCCCTCGTATTCAAAGGGGCTTTCACAGTCATGTTAGTGGTGAGAGCCTTCTATTCTGGACTTACATTTGATTAATTTGTGGCATTCATGTGTCTAATTCTCTCCACACAAAGGGAATGAACTAGCTTGGACTCTATCGACAAGCGAGTTCTGCCAGGAAAGTTCACATGTAAAGGAAAAGGCTGTGTCAGTGGAGACGGTTTCCAGCTTGCTAAAAGCAGCCTGAAATAAAACAATAAAACAGTCTAGCTTAGAAACACAAAGCACAGCTATCATCTCCAATGCTTGTTTTAAGGATGTTTTAAAATACGTAAGCAAATTCCTAAATGCCGCATTCCTTGTCACGCACACATAGATCTTCACAAGAGGAAGCACACGAAATCACTGCAGCATTACGGACATCACACACACACCAAAAAAAAAAAGACTTCTGGCTTCCTTTCAAATCCCATCAGTCAACTTCCATCAACCATAGGGGAAGCAAAAGATGATAAAGACTGCCTGCAATTTCATTTGAGTTTTAAGCTTTGGGTCTCCAATTACGTTCACAAAAGTGTGAAAGTATTAAGGAGGAGAATATTGATCGAATTCCTTATTCTTACTGTGTAATAAATACTTCCAAATAGGTCCCTAAATGCAATCCTTTGTGATTCCCTTAATTAGTCTTGGCTAATCCTTAAAGAATAAGGGCAGCAAAAAAATGTAGTGTCCACAATAACCCGCTTCCTACAGTTTTCCTTTTTAAGTTCTTCTTTAAATTTGATACGGTAAAACAGTTACTCAGAAAAACCCACAAAATTCTATTTAACAGTACTTGAACTCTTACAAAATGTTTAAAGAAACTTAAAACTAAACACAAATTATCCGAAGTCAACAGGATGAGAAAAAGGTGTCCTATGTGTAGAAAAACCTTCAGTGTGTCCTCTAATAAAAAGCAGGATCCTGGTCATTCCATGATGTCACTGATACTCTGTACAAAAAACAAGTCCCCACAGACCATATTCCACTTCCTTCCTATATTGTCAAAGAGGAAATAAATCTTTAAAATGCAGAGAAGAAAAAATGCATATGAATTCTACAAGAATATATGAGCAAGCCTACAGGGAATACCACACAAAAAAATCAACAACCCAGGCTTCTATCTTTGCTGATTTACTTGTATGACTTTGCACTTACCCTCACCAGAAGTGGAAGATGTGCGTGCAGACATGGGTGTGCACAGACATGTGTGTGCATATAATCAGACCCTGGGCCCTGAACACACCGTGTGCCTACTCTGGAAAAGTGAGAGAATGCCACACCAACTTGATGGAGTTTGAGACAAGCGCTCTGCCCCACCTGTGTCCTTGGCTGGGGTGTCTGAACCCAAGAACAGGAGGCTCCTGAGATAGACATTCCCACACAGAGCTCCAGCAGCCTCTCCCCAGGACAGCAGGCCCACTAACCTTACAATACCAGTAAGCAGGTTTCCTGAAGAACACAGAAAGAAAATGTGTAGGCTGAGGTCCCTGTGGAACTTCTAGGCTTCACTAGAAAACTAAGCACTGCAAGTGTGAGCTCTTAGCCCAGGCAGCATGTGGTCTGGAAAGAAGAGTATGTTTCTAATATTTACATTCAAGTTGTATATGAACATTCAGATGCCCCTCTGCATATACACCTATGGATACCAATATATACATCTGCATTCCTATAGAGAAGGGAGAGGGAGGGAGGGAGATGGAAGGAAAGGGAGCAGGAGGAGGAGGAGAAGGAGAAGGAAAAGAAGAAGATCTTGGGAGAGAACAACCCATGGGAGAGCCGAGAAAGAACCTGGACGGCTGGACTGGAGCAAAGCCTGCAAAGTCCTGCAGAGGGGCCAAGCCAAGACAGGCAGTGAGGGGAAGGAATGCTGAAATAACACCCACGGCAGCAATGAAGTGACCAAACAACTAAAGGGAAAAATCCAGCTCAGCTTCCAGATTCAACAACAGACTTATGATGGGAACTGGTTCTGAGAGTCTTTATAAAGAACGATGTCAGGACACTTAAAAGAAATCACTAGTTTCTCCCACCCTGATTCTTTTTAGCTAGACACCAAGTCCCTCCTCTGATAAACACATAAAATATGCATGTATTTTATAGCATCATAGGTATCTGCACATATGTATAATTAAACCTATACTTAGCATATTGACTCCAACATGGGCATAAAAACACTTATGATCATGCTCACAGAAGTCAATGCTAGTGAACTTACATGTAAATGGTTTTTCCATAAGGAAAGAGAGATTCTAATAAAATTACTGTTTGATTAGAAGGAAATGGGCCCAAACTTAAGAATCCAACCAGTGGAACTAACAGCCCTGGCCACCCTGGAACTCTATTGAGCTGTTGGATGCAAGCCCCTCCTGCCACTCCTGCTCTCCCGGCCCCATCAGCAGACAAAGGAGGCCACTGCCGAAGGGGGAAGCTCTAAAGTGCCCGTGATGCCCTGTGTCCCTGTCCCGAGACTCCAAGTTCTGGGCACAGACATCAGAGTGATAAGTTTAGACAATATACCTGTGTCCTCACTACTAGAAGCGCCAGGGAACAAGGGCCTGGACTTTGGAGCTTTTCATATGGGAACTGAAACCCGTAAGTAACTCACAATGGTGTACAGGGTAGGGAGACCCAAACAACCTGGAATTATCTTCTGGAGGGCAATCCCCTTGTAGTACAGGCTTTCCTCACTAAGTGAGTGTTCTAGGAACACGTCTGTATCAGTGTACCAGCTGGCACTGTTGTGAGAGGCTGCATTTGGCTTCAGTGAGGTTTTTTTTGAAGACTCTTTCAATACGTTTGCCCATTTCATGACAGGGGATTCATGAGCACACTTGCTCACACCACACTGAGTGTTCAGCATTTTTTGACCAAAAACGACATGACCCCTGTGCCCCACCCTTCCTATTCATCCGATCTTGCCCCAAGAGACTTTTTTTTTTTGGTTTCCACAGATGAAAAAAGTCCTCAGAGGGAAATGTTTTGTCGACGTGGAGGAGGTGAAACAAAAACAACAGTGGCACTAGAACGCATCAAAATAGGCAAGTTCAAGTCTTGGGCAGTGGGAAAAACGTCTCTCTAGTTGGACTGCATCAGATTGACAGTACTTTGAAGATGCTGAAGTTTAAACATGTAAGAATAAATACACAATTTTTTATAAATAAATTCTGTTTTTTGAGGTCCCCCCCCCCAATAAAACCCTTCCTAGCCTTCTGGGAAGGGTTTCAAGATACTAGCCACCTCCGGAAAAGCAACAGCTGTACTCTCAGATACTTACACACTGCGAAGCAACTATGCACTACTGTTTCGAGTCAAAAGCGTGGTATTAAATTTATTAACAGAAAGCACTGCAGATTACCTTTTAAAAAGCATATAATATTAGAGAAAGTGGTCTGCTAGAAAAGGCCGTGAATTCCTTTCCCTAGTCAAGGACTTACTAATTTTTACTTTGAAATCAGACATCAGGAGAACTCTGGTAGGGAAGAATGTAGGCCAGAATCATCTGGATTATTGCCTGAACTCCAGAAACTTGGCGTAGCAGGACCAAGGCCTCCTTACAAGCTGGATGCATCGATTTAACTCTGAACTTTGAGGAGAGCGCACTCTCTTAATGGTGAAAGAAACTGTTTCCACATTTTGAGAAGCAAGACCCATAAAGCAAGGGTCTCTAATTTCTACTAATTACCCTGGTACCTTAAAGTCAGTGATTACATAGAGAACCGTGCCCTGAACTGGCCTTCAGAGTGTTCCAAACCCAGTGCGTGTAATTAGCCCTGATTAATACCCCACATTTCACATCAACAGAAACAGTGAATCCAAATGATCCCCATATTCTGCTACCTCAGGAAACCTCAATGTTCGAATTCTGTGCCTTTATCAAGGGAACGTGCTGAGCAAATGGGATCAAATGATGCCTTGGCACCCACCTTCGTCTGACTATTCAGAGGGAAGCAGCAATGCCTTTCATGTAATCATCTTAATCCCTTGTATCAACTAATTAATACACAGAGAAAGCTTTTACTTGCGTGTGAGCAATTATAGCAAGATCCTGGTCGGTGTCCAAATGGATTCACAATATAATTCACGAACAATGAGGGTCTGGGAAAGACAGCTTCCAAAGATGAGTTTCAAAATGGAAAGGGTTGCGGGGGCGGGGGGGGAGGGGAGCAGGGTTGAAGCAATTTGGTTAATAGTAGAAAAAGGATAGAAAATAAACGTCAGTTGCTCAAAAAAATTTCTTTTCAATTTCAGGACCCTATTTTGCACACGCCTTGCCAAAACAGGTTCCATTTATGTGAGCAAAATAAGACCCAGCGGATAGTAAGAGCTTTGATTCTATGTCTTTAGACAGCTGAAATGTCACAGTTTCTTACCAGGGACTTGAAAACGAAGAAAACTAATGCCATTGAGTAAGTAGCTTCTGTTAAAAAATAAACCAAAATAGAATCTCGACACACAAACTTCTGAAAACCAGCTAGCACTCGAGCTCAGTGAGTTCACATTCCTGGGCTGTGGGGGCAGGGGAGTACCTGTTGCATAGGCTTTTTTTTTTTTTTTTTTTTTAAATGCAGGAGACAGTGCATCAGCATTTGCAGAGGACTAATTCAAGAACTTGGGGTGGGGGAAGGGCCGAGGTTGGGGGGCTGTGAGCCACTAGGAAGGACGGATGGCTTAGGGGCCTGCACTAAAGAGCAGGGGAAGGAAGCATCAGCACCGGCTGCCCAGGGTTCCCATCCTCCGGTTGCCCGGTCAGGCTGGGAATCGCTGCAGCATCAGGGCAGTCTGTAATCCAACTTGGGGCAGAGGGCACAGGAACCTAGCGGCTGAGCCATTCAAGAAAAGGCTCACAGTCATCAAGGACCACATTGTGGGAACAAGCCCCGGGTGTGCGTCCTGAACTTTCCCTGTGCAGATGGCTCTCTGTCTGGGGAAAGCATTACCCTGCACAGGCCAGTCAACGAGTACAGGGAATCCAACTTTCCAGAAACAAAACGCCCCCTCACCTCACACCCCCCCCAACTAGACTATGCTGAAGCTACTTAAAAACTGCCAAAGGTCATTCTGTTTTTTTAAAAAGAGTAAAATGCTAATCACATAGGTTTGGGCCCTCTGAATTAAATACTGTACTGAGCCACCCTGGGAACCAGACAGCATCCTCCGGTCTGTAAGACTAAAGAATGAGCAATCACCGGCATGTGAAATTTTCATGATCCAGCTTCCCCACCTTCCCTCGCATACCCACTGGCAACAACCAAAGGGCTGTCACCCTGATGAGAGAAAACAAAGCTTTGCACTGCGTTATGAAACAGGTTTTTCCTTTCCCATAGACATTCCTTTATGGCTAGGTCATGTAAAACAGCAAAATGCTCAATGAACACAGTCGGTCCTGTTCCCTGCAGGTGACTGTGCTCTTCGGCTTGACCTGAGATACAGGGAGAGGGAAAGAAAACCTCTCTCCAATGTCTAAGTGAAAGGTGACCACTCGGAAGCTAGGGCAAAGCAGAGCCTACTGTTAACAAAAAAAATAAAAATGAAAACAGCAATATGGACAGCACAGTCATACAGGTGCGGCCTGGGACCTGAGAGGGCAAAGTTAAATGTTTCTGGGGTCAAATCTCGAGCCACGTTGACTAAAAAGGACAGACTGGCAGAAAACATGATTTGAGTTGCTCTGGCACAGAAAAACCTGTTCTTATCTGGCAAGGGCACCCCCTGCTGGCCACGGTGCTGAACTCCGCCTCTTGGTCCAGCTCCAGGCAGCCTGCAGAGATCTCTTTGGAATAAGGCCGGCAAGGGGCAAAGAGCTGCGGCGGAGCGAGTCCCTTGTAAAGCACACAATGGGAGCAAAAGGTCCTGTCAGAGCAGTCACCGCCCAAAGCCACGATCTTTGTACAGTCACGGTTCTCTGCAGTCAGATAAATTCCAAGCAGGCTGAAAAGAATGCATATGACCCCGATTGCTGTTTTGCCGGTGAGTTTAGAAAGTTGAGGGGAGGGGGGCACAAAAGAGGTCCCACGGTAAAAAAAGATTCTAAGTTACTCGAATATACAGCGTGTGATCACTGGAGGAAATCTGGACTACCCCTTTAAAGGCGAGAGTTTATTATGACGTTTTCAATAGTAATCATT
Organism: Carollia perspicillata; assembly: GCA_004027735.1. Classification (NCBI taxonomy): domain Eukaryota; kingdom Metazoa; phylum Chordata; class Mammalia; order Chiroptera; family Phyllostomidae; genus Carollia; species Carollia perspicillata. The sequence goes on from PVKM010013047.1 coordinate 14,795, forward strand.
TAAATCTTTAGCACATGACATTGCAACACTGGATTTAAGTGCATTCAAACACTAAGGCAGAACTTATTGCCAACAAAATAACAAGACTAAAATCACTTTTGTATCCCCACTGTTTCTCTCTTACATGATGCTACTATACCGATATTTTCATATTCTTCCCACATTTTCAATCCCCTTCCTTGCACCTAATTCTTTTACTTGCTGTTGGGCTCTTACAAAATTGCCCCGATGTTTTATAATATCAGCCCACTGTCCCCTGCAAACATCCCCCACAGAATCATAGCACTCAATGCCTTTGGCAGAAAAGACTATGTAATAGGGGCGTGTGTGTAAAGTCATTCCCACCGTCATTAGCTGAGGGACACTTATTTTAAGGAAAACTGCCGAGACACTCAGCTAGTCAATCTACTAAGACAACCGGAGGGAAACCTGTTTGTAAAAGGCCAGTGGGTCTCTCCCCTGCTGGCACAAGCGTCGTCCTTGAGTCTCTTTAGCTCCCTTTATCTGCCCTTAGTCTGAGTGAGTTCACCAGTTCGGGCTGAACTTGGCTTCTCCCTGGGACCTCAATCTCATGTCCGTTCCCAGCTCTCAACTTCAAACACAGGGGACAGAGAAGGCAAGGCATCTAGGCGTGAGCAGAGAAATATAATGGGCAAAACAAACAGGCTTCATCTCCTTTGGGTCATCTGGTCTGGTTTCCATTCTCTAGTTTACATATGAAACCAGGGCAGTAAGAAGTGCCAGTGGAACACAGGCCCCAAGGACAAACGCTCTTATTTCAGAATTTCCAAAAGCTGGAAATCTCAGTGCTCGTTCTCTATTTAATCATCCCGACTGAAATGTTTAGGTTTTACTTCTTCACTACCCGGATAAAAAGAGAGTTTGTAGCCAGTCTTTTATTAATTGTTAAATGAACATTTATTGAATGTTAGACCTGGTTTTTGACAAAATATTCTACGTGGACAATATATAATACAACAGTGGCTTCCATGCACTAGTCCTTTTAGCTCATACTATAGGTGTCTATCCCTGGGAATAACATGATTATTTGGGCTTCCGTGCTGTGATTTAGAGAGTTCAACCTTTACCCATCAAAAGGCCTGAAAGTGAGTGTGTGGGCCTATTTTTATTTATAAGAGGGGAGAGCAGAAGAGTTTTAGAATGAACGAAATCAATTGGTAGCAGTTTAGGGAATAAGCCGTTTTAAATAGAGCTGTCAAGACATTTGCAATCTGTTTGGCCCTGTGTTCACAGAAGGCTAAAGGTTTCATAACCAAAAAATGAGGGGTTTTTATTCATTACCACCTCGATAGCAGCAGCCTCATAACACTTGGGGTGATTTTAGCTGTTCCATCGCACCCCAAAGCACAAAAATGCACATCTGTATTTATACTCGTGTGCATATATGTACAAAATCATCTATAAGAAAAACAGAATCCTAGGCTCCCTATTGCTCTAAGTGCAGGGATAAGCATGGTCACTATCAAGAGGCCTTCTTATTGAATTTAGGACTCATCAATACTTTCCTCAATGAGGTCGAGTGGAAAAGAGTTGCTTGGGGGAGAACTCTGCGGATTTTTACTCATGGCTTCAAACCTCGCTAAATGGTTAAGCAGCACGTAGCATGGAGAGAAGTCCTTCATATCTAAACCTCTTTTTTAGATTCAAAGTGTCTTTCTCTCATATTGTAACAACACTAAGACCTCTCCCTTGCAAAAAAAAAATCAATAAATAAGCCCCGATACCAAACCTCTTTAGATTAAGCTTAATATGCCGTTAATATGAAAAGAATTTGACAGTTTACATAAGGGATGTGACCTGGCGCCAACAACCTCTGGCTTCTCCATTCTCCAGATGGTAGCAGATTAGTAGGCAGCCTTTCTTCTCATAAGAAGATTTTTCCCCCCATGGAAAAACTATAAAGGCCAATTCTGTTCCAAACTTCAAGTCTCCTTCACAAATGTCTACTCAATTCTGGGCCTTAACTAATGCCTATTAAAAGAAGCCCTTGGGCCTGAAGCTGTGGAAGGGGGGAAAAAAGACTAAGGCAAACTTAACTCTAATGCTTGCCTTTAAAAGATCTATTGACAAAAGCAGTGGGGAGAGTTTGAACTAATGTTAACTTAAAGAAAAAGGCTGGTGAGCTTCAATTGTGGATGTGAATGCTTGCTTGAGTTTGATCTCGAGGGGGCTTAAGATAAGGGAGATAAAAACCTAAGCCTCCTCACATATTAAAAAATGCAGTTGTGCTAAATTCACTACATACCACTGTTCTCAATTTGATTCACGCCCATGATCACCGAAGACGCTGAAGGACATCCCTGTCTAATACGGTAGAAAGCCGCGGTGCAGGGCACTTGCTGGGCTTTGCTAATGCAAACATGAGAGATCATTTCCTGACAGCGCGTGATGTTCTTTCGCATTAACTCCTCACATGTACGGAAGAATAAAAATGGAATTTTTCTTTGATCCTGGTTTGGAGGTATAACTAGGGATAAACAAGGGGCTAATCAAAACGATCTGAGAGGTGAAAAACTGTCAATCTATAAGAGACAGGAAGCGATCTTTGAATAATGAGGGGGAAATCATTTATAGACAGCTTAGCCATAGTGAAAAATTTTAAGAACATTCGGCAGCACTTAAAATCCAGAAAGCTGGGTAGATACCTCCCCAAAATATTTGCCTTGTTTTGTGGTCGCCTGAATACATACTCTATTTTCTGAAGGGAAAAACTGTTTTCTAGAAATCTTTTGAACACATGTATACATTTTTGTTCCAATTAGGTCATAAAACATTAGACACTTTTTATGCAACTTTTAATATTTCTATTAATATTTCAAAATGAAAACACGTCTGGAGGTGGGGAGCACTGGGGGGGGGAGGACTGGGATGGGAGTAAACGACAGAAAACTGTACTTGAATAACAATTAAAAAAAAAAATGAAAACACGTCATCCAGCACATGCTCCCTACCCTCAAGAACTTTACATACAGCCCCCTCAGAAAACTGGACCAAAGAAATGAGAAGTTTTAAGAAAAATTCAAGACATTAGGAAGAAAGAGATCCAAAAGAAAAACGGCAGTGTCTAGGATTCCAACTATTTGGCTTGACCTGTGACTACGAGTTTCCAAAATCATTAAGATCATCAGCACTTGACAACAGCAAATACATTCAGTAGTTTCCAGAAAGAAAAACTTTTCATGGAAATCTCAAAGGCAATACACAAGAAAGGGTTTCTTTTATTTTGTTCTTTTCTGCAAACTATCTCATTTCCTTAAGAAGGAAATACTGGGCAAACAGGAACTTAAACAGTGATGTTAAATGCTCACCCACAGAAACCCGCCATGTAATGCCGACAGCTCGGAACTCCTCTAAGGGAAACGTCTAGCTCTCCAAAGGCACTGCTGGCGTGCTACAAAATGGTTGTTTTCGACAGATGTTTTCTCGTCTTCAGCTCTTACCCCAGTGTTCTAACAGAATATCCTTTTCCACTGTCAGTATATTCTTTCGACAGAGAAAAGGTACGTCCAGGTGGAAAACAAACACTATCCCCCAATCCAATACCTCCACCATCCTGGCAATCAGATAACAAGTTCAGGAAACGGCCTAAGGAAACAAGCTAATAACTTGACTGCACACAGGCCGATTACCTCTGATTGCTACAAAGAATGCTGTTGGGGGCACTGTGTTGTCAAGTGATCGTTTCTCCAGCCTGTTACAGAAAGGTTAATCTGCAGGCTTATTCATAAAATCAATTTTGAATCATGCCAAATACAAAAGAATTAACATTCATAATCAGGCACTATGCTGACATTTCTCTCAACTCTTAGAGGAGACTAATTCGGATATTTTCCTGTTCATAAGTTTACCCATGAAAATAAAGGAGATATATATATATATAGCTTCATCAATCAACACTCTGTTTTCCCAGCAAGCTGGAGGAGACTCGTGAAAGGAAAATACAACAATGGTTGTTTATAAAAGCTCTTTTAAAGCCATTACCCTCAAAATTCTTTAGTTCGTAAAGATGAGGGAATGGGATCAGAGAAACTTGCCTCAACTGTTACTTAACTCCCCAAAATACTAAACCTCCTTCCTTTAGAGCCTCAGGAGAACTGCTTATATTGTACAATACCAAAGTCTGATGAAACCCTTCCTCTAATCCAAACCATTACACACGCAAACGCCTGTCGTCCCATCAGTTAACATTCCAGGGTTATCTTTGGTCCAAAACAGAACTCTGTTTTAACCTGCCCACCTAGCTGAGCTTCACTCAGTAAATTTCACCTAAATATCAAGTATATATATTTCACTTTTGCTTGGAAACAAATGTAGTGGCCAACCACACCAGTTTTCACCCTTGGCTGGCAGCAGATCAGACTGTGAAATGCAAATTAGAATACCTTTCACCTGCAAAATGACCAACAGAAACGCCGATACATTTGCTCAGGCCCTGGAGGGGTTTCAGAGGCACTCGGGCCACCTGGTCACTCTGAAACCAGTTGGTTGTGAAAACTCGAACCTCGCTTGAGAAAGTAGCCTGGGAAAACGGGAAATCTGCCCTTCCCAGATGAAGTCAGTTTCTCGGCTGGGCTGTTGTGTCTATGAACAACATTTCGTAGTTCCTCTGAAATCTAAATATCAGATATTGAGGCGGGCCAAGGAAAGAAGAGCCATGTGCCCTTTTCTGATACAGAAACCCCAGCAAATGTTCAGTGATAAGGGTTAGATCCAAAGGGCACACCGCAAGGGTGAAGTTTTAGGACGCCTCACTGCCGCTGGATTACATCCAACACCCACTTATCTGAGATAGAATTAGACCAAATGTCAAGAGGAAAGAATGGACAAGCTTACCCCTTCGCGTATCAGGAAGAGCTGGTCTTAGTGTTTTGCTGACATTTTAAGTATAAAAGGGTCTTATTGTAAACCCTGGACCCCCAGAAGGGCTGCTTCTAGAGGACTCTGAAAGGAGAGATTAGTTGGGGGAGCTTCAGCATCAGATTCCACCTTTCAATCATGTTAGACACAGAGCTTTAGCCACTTTTTTGCTTAAAGTCATGCATGTGGTCAAAAGTTTAATTATATCACCGGCTGCATCAGCAAGCATATTGTCTGCCATCCGCAGGAGGGATAAAATCTTTTCGGTGCACTGGGGTTCGGACATCGCCGTGGAAGCCTTCTTGAAATCTTGGGTTATGCCTGACAGTTGGTATTTTTTCCCTGAACTGATCAAAGAACAGAGCCTGGATCCTGGTAAGATTACAGAAGTTTTCTCTCAAATTGTAAACTTTGCAAACAGAGTAGGGGCCTCAGTAAAACGGCTGAGTTTTTAATGGATGGCGTCTAAACACAATCAAATTGGCACCTTCGGCATCCCTGACTGGTTCTTTGCCAGCCACTCATCCCTGCATTTAGTCAACAAGAATTTATTAAATGCTTAGGTGTTGAGACGATGTAAAAGAGTGCCTCTCCAGAGAAGTCTGCATTCCAAGCCAGCCAAAACACCAAGTCAGTAAACCAGTTACAAGTCCATCAAACTGGTTATGCATGTAGATCGGGCCCAGATCCGTGAAGTCCGAAGTAACCACAAGTTTCATTCTGAAAGTTGAGAAATGCTGATTGTAATCAGCTTTGAGTTATGGATTTGAGGGGTACAAGGCAGGAAGGAGCTGCCCTATACACCAGCTTCCAACCCAGAGAGGACCACGAGGGGGCCACTTGGGACCAAAACCAGCTGCCAGTTCTAATCAGGAGAGGATAAAAAAAAGTGAAAACCGATTCCAGACCTTCTATAAATAGCTTTCAGTATGAAGATGAGTGGTCTACAAGTTCTAAGATATGTCAAAAAGCAGGAAAAAAAAATCCTAAATGGCATAAGCCAGCCTCATCAGGCAAGAGCCATCCTTATAAGCTCCCCTTGTTAAGCACATCTGTCCAGCTAATTCCAATGATGATGGATTCTTCTTCCCCACAAGTCCACACATTCTCACCCATCCACACTTGCTGAGCAGACCTCATATTTCAGGTTAAGGACATAACAGCAATATAATACACAAACGAAAAGGCCCCTGCTCTCTGGAGCTGATAGTGAGTCAGCAATGACACGGCCACCTTAAACCAGGCACAGTCAGCCCAGGACCTAGGGTACACAGGATGTCTTAATTTTATGTAATAAAATTTAAATTAATAAAGTTCAGCCTCGATTATATTCATCTTTCTACCAACACAGTCGTAAAATATAATTTTTAATATTTTTTCTTAACCAGGGAAACAGCCCATGAAGTGCTGGGGCCTTGCAAATCATACTGTGGCTCTGATCTCTGTGCCTCGGAAACCGTGAACTCCACACAGCCTCTCCACCCCTGCCAGCAACTCCAGGCGTATTAACAGTGTCCGCCTGTTACATAGGGGGACACTGTTGCGCAAAAAGCTTAAGCAATCTTGACACAGAAGGAAGAGCATGGATTTTGGAGACAAGCACAGCTGGACTGGAATTCTGGCCCTTCCATTAACCAACTGCGTGGCCCTGAGCAAGGTACAACCTTCCGGGGCTGAGAATTAGACAACATGTCTGCAAAGAGCCGAGCACAGAAGTCGTTGAAAATAGTGGCTATTACTGTAATCATAATTATTGCCCGAGGTGAAATAGCTACTGGCTGAACCAGCAGCCTGACTCAGGTCTACTGTAGAGGTCCCTGCTCCACGCTCCTGGGCCCTCTTGGGAACCCTGCTGCAGACAAGAAGTCCTAAGAATTCTCTAGTGGTGTTACCCAGTCCTCGAAAAAGAGAGACCGTCCTCGAATAAAGTCACTCAATGCAGAATAGAAACAAGTTTTAAAGCCACTGTTAATGGTGTCACCGTGCTTCTCTTGCCTCTCACTAGCAGGAATCCGCGATATGACTGGGTGATGTCAGCTCGAAACCTGCGGGGCGAACTAATTGTTCAGTTAACAAGCTTTCCTCCACCACAGAGGCTGCGCCCTGGATGTGCTGCCAGCAGCACTTGCTCGGCCTGAGCTGCACTTCTGACCTGCTTCCCTCGGTCATTTCACTGACGGGTCAGTCAAGCTCTCCCCAGTTGTTTACAGTATTTCAACTGTCTAACAAAGAGGTAGAATGTTTAACTAACCACAACTCTGAATATTTATAATAAAAGTCGTGATCCATAAATCTTTTAACAGTTAGCAGTTGTCTATAGTATTTTCTGGGCCTTTCAAGGCTGATTTTTATACGCTTTTGATGAGGACTTTAACAATAATTCAGCTCCTCAGAAAGGTTTATTAGAGGGCTAGATAACCACACTTCTTGAGGGTACACAACAAATCTGTATAGCTACACACAAATTACAATTTAAAGAGTGCTTTTCAGTTACCAACTGCCTTTGCAACTGAAGATGCTTAATTCTGAAAGTGCCATCTCTGCCAAGACCTCAGAAACACTATGAGGCATGTTCCATTTAGAGACAGTTCTTGTAATTCTGTATTGAATTCAAAAATTATGGACATCCACACAAAAAACAGAGTATATACCTTAATAAACCCATTTTTCTCCTGCTATTTATTCCCCGCTGCAGTTTGATCATCTCTTCCTGATTACCTGAAATGATGATAAATTAGAGTAACTGCCAAGCAAAAAGAGAGACAAAACCCATCCCCTTTCACAGAAAACAAGAGAAAGAAAAGAGACGATGAAAAACAACCTGGAGCACACAGTGTGCCGTACACGCCATTAGCTGTGTCCACACAACTAGTCTGGCTGGTTTTAGCCAATCTGTTGCGTTCCAAACAGAAGGAATATCTTGATCTTGAAGTCAGTATGTCCAAAAAAACACCTAAGCGTAGGGAATTTCCTGATCTCAGCACTGAACCAGCACGTTGAGAATAATTTTTACTGTAAATCTGGGCTTGGGGTGAATCTGGAAAGTGACTTCAAATAAGAAATTGTTGAGATGTGTGCGTGTGTGCATGTGCGTGCACACACATACCATAGTGCGGAAGCAGCAAGATCCAGTTCAAGTTGAGAGGCTCGGGCTGTGAACACCACAGCCGGCCAGTCCACGGGACTCAGGTCCAGCTCCTTTCTCGCCAGAATCACATCCAGAAACATCCTATCTTCCACCTGGGAACAAGCTCACACAAGGTAAACTATTTCATCGACACAGCCCTGAAAGGGACTTTAGAGATAACTTGGTCTGCTTCTTTCTCCACTTGCAGAAGTTTCATCCCCCTGTGATATGATCCCGAGAGATTATTCATTAGCATGGTCCTTTACCCCTGAGACATGTGAAGAAATAACAAAGAGCAGCAGAGACACAGGGTGCCCCTGGGAGTGTCAACGGCCAGAACCAAGTAAAGAAGCTGCACTAACTAGTCCCGAGCACCTTGAATATCTGATTAAGCTGCAGGCCAGAATTATACTTCAGTTTCAATGAAAAGTATTTAAAAATCAGTTCCAAAGCCATCCACACCGGTGACCCAGAGCTGCTGGAGCCTCCACCGCCAGGCCCAGGGCTGGGATTGAATTTCCCCAGACGGCTTACCCCTGCAGACAATAACAGTTGCCACATTCAAGTTTCATATGTTATAACACCCTGTGATTTAGACTAGAGCTCCACTTGTACAGCTGCCTGCCTCCGTGAGTAAATGGGGACAGAGGGTGGAGTCCAGGTCCCCGTTCAGAGAAAACAGATCCTCTTGTATCTTAAGAGACAAATTTGCTGTCCCGGGGCCTCAGGAGCACCGAAACTCCTGTCGCTGTAGCAGCCAAAACATCTCTGTTCAATATTCAGAAGAGGATGTCAGCTGCCTCTGGTAGATTCTCCTCAGATCACCGGCATCCACTGGGGTCAATGCAAACAAGGAAAAGAGACTCGGAGATTGAAAAAGCAGCAAAATCCTCTCTCTTCAGAGAATGGACATGAAGAACTGGTTTCTGCATGTATCTGGAAAACAAACCCTGGGAGACAAAAGTCTCATTCTAGGTACAAGAGTACAAGTTAATCATATGTAAGTGAAAGATGAGTGTGAAAAGGACTGAAGACTTTCACAAGGATGAAATGGTAGTAGCTCTGATAGAGTGGCACAATATTAAAAGTTGGTTTTCACTTTTTAATTAGTCGAGTGTTGCCTTTTGTGCTTTTGCCTGCTAAGGCAGTCACCATCCAGTTAGTGTCCAGCCTGACACATAGCAGGTATTCAATGAATATTGGTGGACTGAACAGTTATTTTTAAAATAATTGTGTTTATGAATCCTTCAATATATCTTCAGAAGAGCTTACGTTCATATGGGCTTGGTATTATGTTTTGTTCCCATCAGCATATATAGACAGAACATCACAAATAGCAAATGACCTAAATGTTTGGGGAATGGAATATGGGCCTTCTGAAGACTTGTAAACTACATTTTCTTCCGCTCGTTTAGGAAGCTGAGCCAAAACTGCGTTGGGGTTGCTCAACCTAAGCGATCAGAAATAATTTTCCACTGATTTCTACTACAGGCCCCAGAGGCGACCCTGTCATCATCGTCCAGATGATGTTCCTTTGTGCGAATTTTTCAATGTTATTTCTTATTTTCACCCAGCTCCATAAAATGAATGATGGAGAATGAAACTAAGTATAATTTCTAAGGAATAGATGAAGGTCTTATACAAAAGTCTAAGAGTAAAAATAAATGGAACTCATTCTCTCTTTTCTCTTTTTTCGTTCCTCTCCTCTCTCTTCTCTGGGCAGATGAATGTCAATAAATTCCACATTCCATCTCAAACAACAAATGAATAGAAGATTAGCTTTTTAAGGAAACAGATGTAAATAACTATAATCTAGTTAGTAGGATTCCTTTACGGCTAGAAAGGTTATAACAACAGGAGTCCTAAGTTTCCCTGATCAAAACCTTTAGTCCCCTCCTACAGGGAAACAACAGGACACCTTCTAAAGTTCAAAAAAGAGGTCACATGTATAACATTTATCTATATGAATTAGCAATAAAGAATAAAGAATTGTAATCCTATAAAATGGAGGGAAAGATCCAAGGGTCTCAAAACTGAGTATTTTCTGAAGAAAAGTGATAAGCTAGCTTAGTATGAATTAGGACTCTTTATCCTAAGAGTGACCCCTGCCCCACAAAATATACAGCAGGCCTGAGAGAATGTCCAAATAAACTCAGCTAAGTTTAAAACAACTCAAAATGAATTAGGTCATGGACAACGGTGTGGTGACTGCCGGCAGGAGGGAAGTAAAAGGGAACTCAATGGTAATGGGAAAAATATCCATTTAAATTAAAAAATGAATTAGGAATAATTTGTCCAAAAATTCTGGTTCAAATTGGAGTAAATAAAAAAGGAAAGCATGGAATATCAGGTTCTAATGGAACACTAGCCATCTGGAGATAAAAGCACTAACTGTGCACTACTATCTACCAGGCATTGGCAAGGCAATGGGGAAACGAGGGGCGTAACTTCCTCACTCCTTGTTTCGAACTCGTCGATGGAAAAGCTTGTTGCTTGGTAACGACAGAGAGGGCACTCTGTGGGCCTGGGCCTACCTGTGAGGGCCAGCATGGGCCACACTGCAGCTACAGAGCAAAGGCAGAATGGACTCGCGCTAGAGAACAGGGGTCTGTGCAATGGGACATCAGCACTGCTGGGGGAAATCAGTTCGTACCTGAAGAGATAGATGTGCATATTGCTTACTTCCAACAAATATTTTATTTGGAAGAAGATAGCTCTGATCCAATAAGAAAGGAGAATGTCTTTTACTTGAAGGTTAAATGAGGCACTGATAAATTGAATTTATTCATTTCGTGAAAGACACCCACGGCAAACCAGATAGGTAGATGCAGGGTAAACACGGGTAGGTTATGTGGTGACGGTTGACCTTCACACTTTATCTACATCTCAGAGCAGAGATGAGGGCCCTACTCCTCTTCGCAGCTCCAGAAGAGGCTCCATCAGGGATCTGGGCAGCCTCGGTGTCCATGGGGCTCACATAGCTCTAGGGAGGGACCACATGCAAACACTCCCACAGGTTCCAATTAGCTCTGTGGGAATACAAAGAGGTCTGGGACGCTCTGGGAGCATCAGGGTTTTCCCCACACAACCAATCAGAATCCCCCTAGGAAGTTCACCAAACAAAATTCTGTCCCTAAGAGATCAATGAATCGGGCAGTAAGCCAAGAACACTACTTGAGTTATCCTCTGAAGTAACATCAGCCTTTCAAGGTGACTGGGATCCAGCAGTCACCATACTCACCTCAGCCAGAGGCCACTAAACGCTAGGGAGTGTGGCTCACTGAAGATGAACCCTTTCTTGATGTTTCTAGCAAAACTGGCTGTCCAAAGTCCAGTCTTTTTAGGGACAGAAGCACAGTCAAGGCACAGCCCAGGAGGCCGGCTGCAACGTGTTCCCAAGATTCACACATTCTCTAAGTTTATCATTTAAGCCGTAGTAAGCTTTAAATGCAATAACTGGGTATTTCTAGCTCAAATATTATTTCAGTCGTGATCTTCTGAACACTGCCACTCTCTCTTAGTGGAAAACTCAAACACTAAGAAATTTAATAGGCACAATTAATGTCTCTGATTTGTTCTCCTTCCCAATTGACAGCATTTTTTTCTAATAGCTATGGCTGATGAGCAACTTGCTATCAATTTTCATGTCAATTTCCTTGGTAGCTGTGGGATCTTGTGGGAATTTCCGTGAATATAGAAGTTATTCGATAAGTATTTGTGGAATGAGTGAACAAATGAGCTGAGTGTCATTGGAACACTACAAGGGTCCACACAGAGAAGGTGAGGAGTCTGACACGTTGTAGGCACTCAGGTGAGGCAAGACCTGAGTGGTGATAATGGTGAGAAGGTGTTCAGAGTGGTCGGGACAGCGGCCGGTCGTCTGGTATCCTACTGTAGGAACAAAAGGCACATCGGAGAGAACATTCCCTGGGCAGGAGAACAAGGTCATCCTCCATAGGATAGGATTTGAAGAGCAGTTTCATACAATGTCCATGGCAATAGGCAGTGGGTCCAATTTCCTGTCCCCCATTTGTAATGAGAGCTACTGGATGGAAATTCTAACTTAATTTCTATAAAATATAAAAGCCAAAGACCCTCTTACTGGCACCCAAGCAGCTGGCTCATTTCCTCTTGCACCACATAAAAAACCGAAGGGGTTTTCCTCATACCCTCAATGTCTTGCCATTCCTAATGGCAGCAACAGCCAGTTCACGGCAAGCAGCAAAGCGGTTTGGGGATCTGGACACGTAAATTCCTCCAAGAGGGAGTGCGATTTCAGTCACCAAGTTAGGGTGCTGATAAGTTCTAAGTGATATTAGGCCACATGTAGCAATAGAAAAATCTGGAAACAGCATCCTTTTCATACCTGAAAATTGCAAATCAAGAAACAGTTTTCATAATGGACCTAGGATAAACCAACAGTGGCCCTAGGTCAGATACTATATCCACCATCCAAGACAGGTAAAACCAAAGGGAGGGAGACCGAACAGGGTTAGGGAATCCTTTAAAATCAAGCCAATCCCCAAATATTAAGAAAAAAAAAGACAATTCTCTTTCCATAAGAGAAGTTGAGACAGTGCCATAGCCCAAACTAGCACTAAATGTTCCAGAACTACGGTTAGAAGTTACATAAGAACATCTGGATGGTGACAAATCACTGGAAGGTATATGGTGTAAAATGAAATTAGATTCGGGGGACAGTTTCGCTCACTGGAATGTTTAACACTTTGAATAGCGCGGTAAGTAAAACTGCTGAAGTGAAGTCTACTGCATAAAGCAGATCACTCAAAGAGAAAAATCAGACCGACATCAAAATCCCCATCACACTAATGCGGGAGCGGGCGCCAGTGTGAAGAAGGGACTTCCCATGCCACGCGGGACTGACAAATACTATGTTTATGATGCTTTCTGAACTCTTCGGTTAACTCATGCATTGTTCACATTCAGGTATTTCTGTTTTATTCAATCATGCTCAATTAAGAATAGAGCCTGCCAAAATAAAATTCACTACACAAAGATCTGCAATTGTGGAAATAATTGCTCACAGTAATGAATTCTAAAGGCAATTCACTCCTAGAAATCAGGAAAAGTAAGCTAGCCTTTCCCATAAAGAACTAAACAAAAGATGGTAAACAAATACATCTCCAGACCTAATTAGGGCTATTGAGTAAACAACTGGAATAACAGACCTCATAAATCCACTTTTAGAAAGAACAGCTAAAAGCACAAGAGTGAGAAAGGACTTAGATCCATGAATAGAATGTAAAATGTAGGACACCCTGTTCTACCCGTGTATCTGGACGCAAGAAAATGTACCTCGTGCTACCATATTCCAGACATTCCCGGACTGTTTTTACCTAATGATTATTTTTATCAGCCCTCTCTCCAAAATAATTATAATCCATTAACATACACATTTTACAGGCAGGGAGTGGTTTCGATGTGGTTTTGAAATCTATGACCCGAGTCAATGGGACAGCCGCTCCAATGGCCATGTGTATAGAGAAACAGGACAATCTTTTTAAAAAACATGTATCAGTTTCAGGTGCACATCTTAGTGTGAGACAATCATGCATTTACACAGAGTTGCTCTCGATATTTCCAGTGCCCCGACTGGCACCAAGAGAAATGCGCCAGTCTTAAAGGAACACACCTACTCTATAAAGCAAAGCCTCTTAGTTCCGAAGGGAAACCAACCACACTCCTTCAGAAATTAATTATTTTAAGAGAAAAATTTAGATTAAAAATTGAGAGACAATTTTGTCTTTAAAAGTCAGTACATCAGTGCATTACCAAACAATACTAGAGTCTCTGTTTCCAGAAAAATAATTGTACCAGCTAACAATATGACTAAGTGTAATCTTACATGCAGACAGAAAGCTCAAGTAGACTGTTTCTTCCGGAACCTTTCCAGACTGTGTGTCAATGTAGACTGAATGGACAAGCACCGAATCCCATAGAGATCACACTTGTTCTCACCTATTCTCAGCCAAATGTAGAAGGCAGGGAAAGATACAGGGCCAGAGACTCATTTTCTAAGCAATATCGTAATAGCATTCAAGAGACTTACACGATTAACATGTACGAAACAGAAAAATGTTTCATAATACGCTTAACCAAACCATGTACTTCTTCCTCTTCTCTGCCTGTCCTCATCTCCTCCTCCTTTTTGATGGGAAATAAGGGAAATAGTAAAAGTGGAAGCCCCTTGGCCTCCAAAGAAACTTGGAAGTTATTTCAGGACTCTCAGAAGACTTCTTGACCTACTTGTATGCTGGGGGGAAAGATGGAGAGGAGAGGAGGGAGGAAAAGTGGCAGAAATAATGTAAGATTTTTAAGAAGTATGATAATAAAGCATTTGCACTTGAACCTGTATCTGTAACAGTGATCATATTCTATACCTATATAACTAAGATAACGTCATCAGTTTTTCTCCTTGTCTGGACACCTACAATTTTAAGATAGGATGATTATTCCTCTCTTCTGAGGTTGCCACTCTCTATCAACCGGGAAAACAATGTGGGCAGCAGGAGATGCTGAGAAGACTGGTGGACCCATGGCACACTAAACTAATACCGCAGGCCCCGTGGTGCCAGGCATCAAGCTGCAAGCCCACGTGCAAGAGATACAGTAATCAAAGCCAGATAAATTGGGAGCACTGCAGAACTTAACATGTGCAAGGATGAAGCTAAAACTTGCAATGACTTCTTCCTTGGCTCAAGCAATAATTCATTTAAAAATATGGGTTGGCAAGAAATGAGTCAGATAAACAAAACCCCTGTCTGGGAAGAGTGTTCTAATTCTACTTGCTGCTTACATGGTTGGAATTAGTCTTCAAAACAACCAGATTTTATTTCTATTAAAAACAAAAACAACAGAGGCAGCCACCAGGCCCTTTGGCATATTGCTCCACAGTTGGAACACAGAAGTAGGAGGCCCGTTCCGGTCACCCCAATCACATCCTCATGTCCTGGAAGAGGATCTTCTCCTGATTTTTCTTTTCTTCAAGTGATATTCGTCGCCTATTTATTCTGGTCTCTCTGCACTGACACTAATCTGCCTTGAAATTGGCTGATTCCGCTCAAGCCATGTTTACAGGGAAGCGAGTTTCATCAGGCTGTTCTTGTTCATAGACCGGTTTACGCTCTATAGCAGAGAGATTATTAAAAACTATATATTACGTGCATACACTTTAAAATGACTCAACTTGGGGAAGATAACTGTATCATATCTGCATTTCATTGCCTGGGCTGTAGAAAGGAGCCAGGTAGCATTACAATCTTGAATGGATATTGTTTCCTAAATATATGATCCTCCATAAGAAACATTTAGCAACTGTTAGTGCCCAGGAGACAAAGGCTAAGGGGAAAAAATGTAATAGAACGTGGAGAGGGATGGGAAGAGAGGGAAAAAGACTCATTCAAATTACCAAGCTGAGCATTAACCACAAGGAGAGAAAAACAAATGTTCTATGTTTTGCACAAACATAAATTACGTCTAGTAATTTAGCTAATTCCTCTTACTGAACAGGTGCTCTGGCTGCAATGCATCATGAAAAGCGTGCACACCACTCTGGCTTCTATAAAAGTTACCAAGGGTCCTCGACTTACTCTACAACAGATTTCCAGCATTCCCTGGCACTGGCATTAGTGGGTTTTTCCCAAGCCCCTGCCAGCTATGTGGCAGTATGAGAGTGAAACCCACCCTAGAGAGAGCCTACAGACGAGGCGTTTTGAGAAATTATGCAGGTGGTCACAGTTTTAGGCGTGTTAAGCTGACTGAATTATGCTTGAAAAGGAGGAGCAGGACAAGTGCATTAAGTCCACAGATAGCCACAAAGGCTAAACATAAACAAGAGATTGAATGTTCTCATAGACTAAGCCTGAAACTGCTTAAAGAACCAGAGTCAATCATTTAATTCCCAGACCCTCTTCTATTCAGATTGTAAGAGCAAAGTGACTCAATAACATAAAACAAGT
>PVKM010013048.1:0-14581 GCA_004027735.1 Carollia perspicillata
CCAGCTGTGCACATCATATTTGGTATTGCTGGGGACATCCCTTCAGGGTGAGATCCTAGTAATGGGATTGCTAAGATAAATACATACGTAATCTAGTTCGGTATTGCCAAATTCCTCTCTGTGGATTTGTACAGTTTTGCATTCCCACTAACAAGGAATAAAGTACCTGCTTCCCTACAGCCTCACCGACAGTGCACTGTCACCCTTTTGAGTGTTTGCCATCTGGGGAGACTAATGATATCTTCATGCAGAAATAAAGTAAAGCCTGAAGAGAGAAAACAGTATACAAAGAACCACCTGAATTTTTAGTTTTTAAAAATGCTTTTTAATACAGTGTGAAACTGTATTAAAATCATTTATTTTACTTAGAGCGTTGTGTACCTGGATCAGGTACCCCCGCCAAAAGCTTCCCCTGGTTTGTGTCAAGTTCTTCCTCACAATCACTCCAGTCTGACTCACTCGGCTGTGGTGAGTCCCACATCACAGCGGGGAGCCGAGTGTCAGTACAAGCCGAGTGGACTGCCAGCCGAGTGGACTGCCCGAGAGAGCTGAGGGCTCGGAGGCAGCTGGCGGGGCTGACTTCTTTCACCGCCCTTCTTACAAGCTGTTGTCTCCAAGGCCCTTCCCACCTCTGCACATCAGCTCCAAGACCTCCACGTGCACCGTTTTCCTCTGTTTGCCAGGAGTTTCTGCTCTCTCATGAGTTCGGCTTACCTGTGAGCCAGGAAGGATGCCGCAGGCTCGCTCTTACCCACATGTGACTTCTTTGCCTCAGCCCTCCATAGCTGACCAGTGTCCTCTCTTCCTGATTTTTAGTCACACTTCTAAGAAAAACCGTTGGCTCACGCCACCTCTTTGTGCCACTTCTGATTGTTGTTCCTAAGTAAACTGTAAAGGTCTTGGATCAGGGGTTCAGCACCTTAGGGGTGTCCAGGGAGGGAGGGAGCGGGAGAGCAGCAGGGAAACAGCAAGGAACCATGGGTGGGGCAGTTCATGACACACTCTCTCCTTCAGTATGCCCGTTTGTTCTGAATAGAGCACTTTAGGCAAATAGTAGTGCGGGTTGAATATTGCAGGAAACTAGGTAATGTTCAGGTGTCAGGATTGGGAGAAATCTGCCCTGAAAGGTCAGTGGGGCAGAATGGTTTCTAAGGCTCCATCTAGGTGCAAAACCTGTGGCACAAATTACACTACCCTGTGCTGGGGAAGGTAACTTCCACACGTGGTCAGAATACAGAACCGTGACAACAAAATCAGAAGTTCAGGTTGAGGTAAAAAAATTAGAAATGAGAAGGATTGGACCCATTCATTAGAAATAGATAGGGGAGTTTTGTAGTGAACCAAATTCTCATTTGAACTTGTTTTATTAGAAATGGGATGATCTTTATATACTGATCAAATGGGATATAGTCAGAAACTCTTTCCTAACTTTAAGTTGTAACTTAAAGTTCTAATTTTATGTAAGTAGTATGTTGTAATAAGTGTAATACTGAATTTTTAAATGCTCTGTGTCTTCCGTGCTTTTTAAAAAAATCATAGTTGGGTATTCAGAATAGTTAACATGGCTTTCTTTTACTTTTTAGGATTTAAGTGCCCTGTATGCTCAAAATTTGTACCCTCAGATGAAATGGATTTACATCTTGTGATGTGTTTAACAAAGCCAAGAATAACCTATAATGGTAAGTCCTGTGCTTTAAAATAACGTTTTAAATTAGAATTACCTTAGATGTTATGAATTTCATGTTTCAGGTAAGATTTAAACGGCCGGGAGGACCATCTGCGACCCTGGGAGCCAGCGGGTGTTTTAGTTAGGCCCGGGGCTCTGGCTGTGCCCTTGTTCCCTAGAGGCCGCAGTGTCTCCAGATATCCACAAACCTGGGGGAGAATTTCAGTGTAGGTCTGGTACGTTTTGAACCATACTGGGAAAAAAATCAGATAGTTCACTCCTGACTTGAAATGAATGGAATAAAGTAAAGGAAAAATGAGACCTTTTTTAAAAACTTCATGAATAGCTCTGGCCAGTGTAGCTCAGCGGGTCGGAGTGTTTTCCCGTAACTGAGAGGTTGTGGTTTGGATATCCAGTCAGGACACATGCCTAGGTTGCTGGTTCGAACCTCAGTCCAGGCATGTATGGGAGGCTACCAGTCGATGCTTCTCTCTTTCCCTTCCTCTCTTCCTTCCTCTCTCTCTGAAAGCAATTTAAAAAAATGTCCTCAGGTGAGGCTGGGTGAAGATAAAAGAAATGGTAACTGGAGGGACAAATTTCAAAAGCATGTGAGAAACTTCAGCTTTTTCACATGTGAAGTCTGTTTTGATGTGCTTTTCAAGTATGAGACTTGGTGGTAGGCCCTTGAATGAAACAGTGACTGACGCAGAGATGGGTCCCACCGCCTAGATTGTCCAAAGGTTAATCAACG
Organism: Carollia perspicillata; assembly: GCA_004027735.1. Classification (NCBI taxonomy): domain Eukaryota; kingdom Metazoa; phylum Chordata; class Mammalia; order Chiroptera; family Phyllostomidae; genus Carollia; species Carollia perspicillata. The sequence continues at coordinate 2,418 of PVKM010013048.1, forward strand.
TACTAGCCCTTAATGAATCTGAGATTTCTCCTGAAATTAGAACAGAATGTTGGGAGAGGTAGAATTTGGCAGTGAAATGAACTTGTTACTTTGAGCAACATGTTTGCTGATTGGTGAAGGAAGGTCTCTCTGATGAGGCGGTGCTCCGGCCACGCTACTGCAGTGGTGGCGATGGGCGCCTTTCCTGTTCCTTCTCCGGTGTGTGAGCAAAAGTGCCTTCCAGGAGAGGGGCCTGTTGGTGACATCGAACCTTTGTGCACTGTGAACTTGAATGGGCTACTTTGCGTAACCTAGCTGAAATTCAGTCACTGAACTAAAAAAAGCCTTCGCATTTTACCTCCAATTTGAGGTAAAAGTGATTGGGCTGGTTTCTTATCCTGACTCCATTATCTTATCATTACCCTTTATAATTATTATGTTTGTTAACAGGTGTCTTTGAAATAAACACCCTTAAATTTTCATACTCTGGCCTTGAACTTTGAAAGTACAAATGTATTTCCTTTGACCATGTAATGTAGTTGCATACAATCTTAGTCTTCTATACATTTACTTTTTGCATAATATCAAGAAAACAGTCTTTTTATGTGTCAATATTTGGCAGTTTCTAATTTCCTACTTTAACTGTGCTAAAGTCATTAAAGTTTTCTACTGTACCACTTATTTGGGATCTTAAAGAACCAAAATATAAACTTCTGCTTGGGGATACTGTAAACCAGGGACTTAGGTTTTTAAGTATTTGACAGCGTTCCAATTCAGAAGTCAGTAAACTTAATGCAAACAGTAGCTGAAGTTGCAGCCACTTTTTAAGAATGGCTACCTACCCTTTAGAGTAGGTGGTCTGAAAATTTTAATTTGTCTGTAAATATTGCAGAAACAGCTTTCTCATAAAAATTACACATGGTTCTTGAAGTTTCGAAAGTGGACAGTGACCAGTTCTGGGTGAAGGGAGGGGGAGCCCCGAGTCAGGTTAGAGAGGTGGCACACGGGAATTCTCCCCCAACCTGGGCCGAGACCCCTGCGATGGAGGACAGATGCACAAGAGTACACGTACGACGACCAGGGGAAAAAGAGCAGATCTCTGAGACTGTTTAGAAGGCAGGCGTACATATCTTCTCCACCAGAAGACAGGAAGAAAATGAGGGTGGGGAGGCCAGTTACGGGAGCTTACCAGCAAAATCATAGTAAACAAGGGGTGAGGTACGCTGCTTTTAGTGGGTGCTTTCTCCATGGAGTAAGATTCCCTTGTGATTGGAAGTCGTCCTTCTCTTTCTGGTGCAGCCCGGGAAACTCTATTACCAATCTATGATTTCCTTCACAGATGCAAAGTTGCTTACAAGGGGAACTTCTGCTCTGTTTCAGAGCCTCTCCCGTGTCTGCTCTTTCTGAGTTGTCTCGAAATAATCCCTTATGCCAAAGAGGCATATTTGGGATAGCGTATTCTCTCCTGCTGTCCCCACATGTCACCTGTCACAGATGATGAGTCTGCGAGTATTAGTCTCTTTCACAGCTAGGCAAGGCATCTAGGATCATTATAATGTTTAAAGACAAGGCGAGTCAGAAAATCTTTGAGACAGGCTCTTTTTAGTCACTTAGACTCCTCACAACTTTACATTTGAATTCCTAGAAGTTGATCCCATAGAGAGAGATGGTCATAGAGACTGGGCCTCTACATTGTGTTAATTGTTAAAATTTAGTTGAATAAGTTTGAAGATCTAGTGGGCTTCATTCAGTGATTCAGGAATCAGGTAGCTTTCCCTCTAGCCAGATACTAGGGCTGTATGAAATGAAAAGCTTTTTTATAGGCAAAGAGGGGCTGAACAAGGAAGTTGTTACCAGAGCACAGTTTCAGGCAAGGTCATCTTCCTTCCGGGAAGGCAGGGGTGGTTCTGGCAGATCAGCTCCCTAGTGTCCATCAGCCAGTTTCAGACTGACTGTTGTGGGCTCTGCGCCTGGGAGAGGCTGACACTGAGGTTAGGTGAGGCATTACATCTTCGTTTGCTGCCTTGGGGGCTTAATACAGGTGACTCCATTTTGGTCTGTTGTCTCTTTTTTTAACAACTGAACCAAGAATTTTATTCAGCATAATGCTTGTTAATTTATATCTTTTGCAACCTTATCTAAGGTAGCTAGATCTGAAATTTTGAATTTTATTTGTTATACTTATATTAATTAATTGTATACATATTCACAGTTAGCAAGGAGAACTAAGACTTTTCAGGCTGGATATATTTATAGTCAAATTCCAGAAAAGGATGAATTGCAGAAATTTGAATATAAATTGGTAATTTGGAGTTTCAAATTCATACTCATGGAGATGATATTCTAACTGTTGCTAGCTCACAACTTCCTTTAAAAAAAAAAACAACCTGTAATTTATTTAAATACCCAAGTCCTAGTAACTGAGGAAGAAAACAGACCAACTAGGTGGCAGCTCTCGGTGCAGGCAGCTGGCTCAGCAGAGGTTCGGGTAGGGGCCCGACCTGATTGTGGCAGGAAACGATCCGGGGGTTGTGAGTCACTGCCTGCTGCAGGCCGTGTTGCGGCAGGATGGAGGAAAACTCAGAACGTCACAGTGAGTGTTCAGCTGTGTAGATTGCCCTCAAGTCAGGGCCTGCCTGCTTCCCATACATTGCCCTCTTCCACGTACCTCATTGCTTATTGTACGGACCATGTAACTCGTTGTACAGTCTGCGAACAAGGTTTACATTGTATGAGCACGGTCCCTGCATTTCCTTGGTCCTCATCTTCTAAAATGTTTCAGAACAAACCAAAAATGAGATAGATAGTGTCAGCAAATTCTTAGTCTTGATTTTGTTGGTTTTTAAACTTCAGTGGATCATAGCATGTTTTGCATGATGTAAAGTTCCATTTGTATTTTAGACTTCTGTGATCGAGGGCAGTAAGATTTGTATTTAAGAAATCTTTGTGTTATTTATAGTTGGTACTGTTTGTGTCAGTGCACATATACCTGGAAGAGGTGTGAATTGAAGTAAGTGTGTCTTCTCAGAATCCATTATAAACTCATGTAGTGAGTCAAAGCAGGCCCTTTTGATAGTCATCAGGAGGAAGTAACTAACTGTCTGGGCAAAGTAAAATGTGACCCTTACTCTGTTAAATTAACTCATTTGAAGAAACGCAGGGGTGGGCAAAAGTAGGTTTATAGCTGTGAGTATGTGAAACAGTTTATTTTGCATTATAATTATTAATTCTTGTATTTTTAAAAAGTATGTTATTTATTTATTTTCAGAGAAAGGGGAAGGGAAGGAGAAAGAGAAGGAAAGAAACGTGGATGTGTGGTTGCCTCTGGCATGCAACCCAGGCATGTGGCCTGGTTGGGGAGCGAACTGGCTGTAGTATTTTTTTTTTTGTACAAACAGCTGTGAACTTCCTTTTGCCCACCCCTGTATTGAGTCATTTGGAAGCGACCCTATTCTGTAGTGGAAGTGAGTGGAGCGGATCCCAGCTTGTGTGCTGTGTGGGGAGAATGCCTGTTACCACGCTCACCTGAAGGGTGAGGACAGCCAGCGGCAGGCAGCCAGTGCTTCACTCCAGTGTGCGTGCACGGGCAGGCTCTGCGTGGCCGGCGGGCCCTCCGTGGAGTGCGCTTGCCGGACAGGACGCACTTTCTCCCTCTCTAGATAGTCTCTGGCTTTTCTTTTAAGTTATAAATTTGATCCCCTCCCACACACACACACACACATGCACACATTGTAATGCTTCTGAATTCAGAATGCTTTCTGAATGGGCCCATCTCTTACAATTGAGGTTTTTAAAAAAGTTGCCAACAACCACTAAGCATGATTTAAAATAAGGAGGCAGTTAATCATTGCCTGAGTTTCTGTGAACGTGCCCTTCCGTGGAAGATTTCTGTTATCTGATTTCATGTCTTGGTTTATTTATTTGCATTGGTGATTTCTGTGGTTGAGTTTGAACTTAAATGTGATTCCTGACCGCTGTTTTAAAGGACTTTATAAAGACTACATTATGTGGTGGCATTGAAGTGAAGTGATTTTTTGGTACTATAAATTGGCTGTCATGACATGCAGTAAAAAAATTAATGCAGTAGAAAGGGTCCTATCCCTTCCATGGGTCCCCAGCTTCTGGGCAGCGGACCAGTTCTGGTCCAGGCCTGTTAGGAACCAGGCTGCACAGTAGGAGGTGAGCTTGAACCATCCCGAAAACCACAACCCCACTTCCGTGGAAAAATTGTCTTCCACAAAACCAGCCCCTGGTACCAAGAAGGTTGGGGACCGTGGCCTTATACTGTATTATGGAAATTTCAAAGTAGATGGTGTCCTAGAAGAGGCTGGCAAAACAAAAGCAAAAGCAACACTATTCTAAAACCCACATGGATTTCTACAGAAAAATAGTTATTTCTATTAAAGTGAACCTGTGACGAAAATTTAAAAATATATGAGGCATGAGAGTTAGCAGATGTGATTAGAATTAGCACCCCAGGAACTTTAATACCATAGATAATGTTTATTTTCAAATCATTAAAATCATAACAGGGAAAAAATAGTAAAAAATGAGTTTGTGTTTACAAGGGTAATAGATTAGAAATGGTCATAAGAAGAAACTACTGTAGTTAGTCTTTTTCAGTTACCAGAATTATACATTTATGGTGCTGAAACCAATTTTACTGCCCTTCTGTTAACATAGCTACTCAAAAACACCTATTTGCATTTAAAATTTTTTAAAGAACAACAAACAGTACTTTGTACAAATATGGACTTGGAATTCAGCTTGCTGGGTTCAGTTCTCTATTCTGTCACTTCATTAAGTGACAGAGTAACTTAATGTTACTGTGTAACCTTGGTCTTGGTTTCCTCTCCTGTAACTTTAGTGCTAGAAATGGTACCTGTCTTCATGAAGTTATTGTGAGACCCAAATGAGAAATCATGCATCATTTCTGTAGGGAGTGAGTGCTAACTGATGAAAGCTGTTACAACCATTAGGAAATATTGCCTCTGAATTTGAAAGGTAAACACATGGTAGGTGCCATGTTTAACATGCTAACATCTATTTTTTTTTGATATTTTATTTTAAAAGCTCATAGTTTAATTCCAAATTAGGTGTCTGAACGTTTTACCTGGCAATAATAGTTCTTGTAAAATATGGAGAAATAGAAAACTACCTGCTCTCTCATATGACGGGATCATTTAAAGCTGCAATTCAGTGCAAAAATATTTTCCTACTTTTTATAAGCAACAAGTGACCTACCTACACAGCTGGAATCTGAAGTTTAAATTTGATGATAGGCAGATTCCTTAATCTTTATAGAAGCATAGATCGTTTTATATTTTGTATAGGAATAGAAGTACTGTAAAAAGCTTACTGTGCGTAGATAAATGTTTATACTGAGGTGCAGTTTTTCCTGCGGCTTATTATAGAAGAAGATACATAGGCTAGAAATTGAAATTGAAAGACGTAGTTCAATGAGAAGGAAGTAGGAGTAGTCCAGAACATGGAGTAGGCTTCAGATTTCATTTATGATTGCGTTAGTGAAATTTGAGAAGGAAGTTTTCTTTTTTATTTTCTGATTCTTAAGTTGTCTCAATATTTCATAGATTTTTATATAAACCTTCACTTTTTATCCTTCTATCACTTTGAATAATGTTTTCTTATTCCAACATTCTAAGTAAGCTTTTTTGATACTAAGAAATCAGAAGAAATACAACAGAGACCTTAAAGGGACTTTTGAAGTGCAAGAAATCAAGTGAACCAGCCTCACTGTCCTCCAGGGGAAAAGGATATTTTCTCCCTGGTCACAGTTCTTATTTTGGTTAAGATGTGATAGTGACTAACTCTCATTTTAAAGGAATTCTAATACAGGTAATAATAAAATACGTTTTTAAAATTACCTCATTTTTATGGTTTCTGTATGTAAGAAACCTAGGAAAGCCCACGTCAGTCAACAGTTTTGCCCTTTTACAAAGTATTTTACATCTAGTAAAAGATAAATCAGTCTTTTCAGGCATTCGATCTAGACCTTGAAAGGATTAATAACATTTGGAAAGAAATGGTGTTTAGGAATAACAACAAGGCAGGTATAGTGTGGGGCAAGGGAGGGTGGTAAGAGAATTGAAGGTGAAAAGGTGAAGTAGGGCTTTACAGTTGGGACTTGGGAGAGTAATCTTAGATTCATGTGCGTAAGGGAAATGTGTGTAAGGGAGTGAATTTCTTTACAGACCAGTTTGGCAAATGGTACACCACGTGACAAGTGGTTACGTATTGTGCCGGGAGGAGGAAGCAGCTCTCACAGAGGGGCGGGGGCATTAGAAGGGGAGACCTGGGTTTAGTGATTGTTGGAATTGGGGCGGTGGGGAGGGGTCACCAGTGCTTTGAGGGTTAGCAATGGAGAGCCTCACTTTGCAGTACAGAGAGTGTATGAGAGCACCTGGCTGCTCTAAACATTATGCCAATGATATTGATCTTTGCAGATGTGAAAACTATGGAATGTGATATTTTTTAAAGGATTTTTCTCAAAGAGAGGAGTAGGGATTTTTTTTTGCAGAGGGTCGTCAAATACTTGGTTGAGGTCAAGATAGATTTTAGAGAGAATCATTTAAGAAATGGCTTGTGAATATATGTTCAAGGACGGTTTATTTCTTGCATAACTTTTTAAATGCCTTTGCTCCTCCCCCGTCAGTCACCTTGGCCCTGATCGTTTACAACCCTGCTCTGGATTGGCCTGGACCACAGTGGGCCTGGAGAAGGCTCTCCCAGCCCGCTGGTTGGTTTGGTGTCAGGGTAGGCTCTGCCTTTTGGGGAGTTGTAGTTAACTCATAAAAGTTTCACACTGTGGTAAGGTAATGTAAGATTAAATGTAATAAAGGAAAATATTCTAGATAGTCTTACTCCTTTGCCATCTAAATAGTTAGCATTTACATTTTACTCAATTTCTTCCATTTTCCGCTAAATTGATTTTGGGGTCTCCAGGGTTCTTGATCCCTCAGCACCTCCTGGATTAGTTACTTTTATCTCCGATTCCTTTGAACTTTACTCCTTACCATTCACCTCGATTCCTGTGCCTTTCCTTGCAATGCTTTTTTTAGTAAGGAAGACCTATTTATAACTGGAAAAAATCTTCGACACTGTTTTTGGTTTTTAAATACCATTGTCTGGTAGAACCAGGGCTCCTAGGGGAAAGGGCCAGTTCTGGGGCTGCGGCAGAGAAAATAACCAGCCTGCCGTGTTGTGTCGTGTGGCGGCCGGGAGGGGCTCAAACCTGAGAAGATGAGGTTATGTCAAGGGACACAGAAGTCAAAGTGACCAATCTGAGCAACAAAATTAGTACAGCATGGTACTGGGTTATAACCCAAAGTATGAAATAAATATATCTCAGTGCATCAGTCAATCAGTAAATCATACAGAAGAGTAAAAGTTTAACCTGGAGATTTAATGCTAAGAGGCAAACCATTTCTTCAATTTTAAAGAATATTAATGCTCCCATCTGTTGTGATGTAAAAGAATTTGCTTCCAAAATTTTCTCATGTGCCATATGTGCTTTCTGATTAATACCCCCGAGGACATACTGAACATTCTGTATGCGGCAGGTGTTTAATTTGAAATATATAATCTTAATTTACTATCAACATTAATTACAATAGTGGATGAAAAGGATTTAGGGTGGTGAGAGCTATTCTTGTATGCCTCAGCAGCAAAAGACTGTAATTTTCTCTTCCCCAGGTTTTAGAGGGGAAATGCGAGTTGATTTTATTAGATTTTATTGTGGAAGTCTCTTAGTAAGGGCTCCTATTATGTAGTCTTACTCTCTAACCTCAGACATTTTATGTTCATTATATGCAGAGTACAGGGGAGTACATGTAATATATCATTTATTATTAATTAACATAAAACTCAACCGGACTCTGTTTTATCCCTTATTGAATCATAAATCACTAAGAAAGATGTACACTGTTTTTTGCATAGTGCTGTTTTTAAGGTTTTCAGTTTGCCTGTCAACATGATTTGTCTCTGCATTTGTTTTGATTCATTGAGAACTATCTCTTTAGTGTTAAACTTGTTAAGTTTATGTCTGGTATTTTATAGTTTTGTTACTGTTATGAGTGGCATTTGTTTTTACCATTTGCATTTCAAACCGGTTTAGCTTTAGTTTTTCTAGGCATCTCTCAGCTGAAATTCATGCTTATGTGAATCCTTTGAGAACAACTCATGGGAAATAGTGCCTTATATTTCTTGCATGTGTAATTATTGCTTGTGTGTGTGTGTGTTGAATAATCATTGACTTCATATGAAATCTCTGGGCTATACTTTTTTTTTTACTTGAAGATATTAAAATCATGCTTCTAGTCTTTTACTGTAAAATGCTACTATGGAGAAGTCTAGACCAACCTGGTTTGCCTTCCTTTTAGAGTTGAGGCCTTTTTGCCCAGGTGCCCAAAGAACTCTTTTTTAAAATTTTTTTAATGACCATCATGTGCTCGGATGTATTTTAAATAGGGTTGATCGTGATTAGTTTTTCCTAGGACTCAGTGGGCCCTTTGAATATATAGATCTAATCTGCTTTTTGTTTCTGTAGCGTTTTCTTGAATTTTATTTTTGACTATAGATAATCTAGTTGGCTCTATTTTCTGGTCTTCCATAGATGACACTTTTCCTTTAATTCTTATTTTTCTTGACTTTGACACCCCAGTGCTCCTATTTCAGGAATGTCTGTTCTTTCTTGTGCTTCTCCAGATTCACCTTTATTTAATGGTAGTTATTTTCTCCTCTGGTTTTTATCTTGACTCCTGAGTTCTTATTTCTTTTCATGTGCTCTAGGACAGTTGCTTCCCTGTGTTTCCCTACTTATTATTTTTTTTAATTCATGGCAAATAAGTTGATTCGTTGCGGTCAGATAGTGGATATATGATCTGTTGCACTAGTCAGTATGCATAGGCAACATTTATGTTATAGTGGGTAAATTTGGCGTTGTTCCTTCTTTTAATTTGTACTTATTTTATTTCGTTCTTGCCCAGCCTTCTGTGAAGTGATCAAATTGCTCTCCCTTTTCTCTAAGTTAATTGAGAACTTTTACTATGCATCTTTTCCTCTATTGGTTACTTTACAGTAACATACATCTTTAAACATATATTTCTACTTTATTCTGTTAAAATTAGAGGTTTCCTTTGTGCCCTCCTTCCTGATACACCATTCTGGTTCCTTTCCCTCTCTCCCAGTCCCCTCCCCGTCTGTCTCCGGCTCTTGGAGACTGTGGAGTGATTCAGACTCACTACTCTGCATCGCTCCGTTTGCACGGGCAGCACTGCTTCTGTTCAGAACCCTGTAGTTACGTTGCAGTCTCAGTCCCAGTAGTGTCTGTTTAGATTTAAATTTTACTTATACATGTGTTACTGCTCACTGCTGTTTTTTATACTCTCCATTTCTCTCTTTCTATAGATTGAGATTTTCATTATTTTAATTCTCTTTTTTAGAAGCATTTCCATGAATAATTTCCTTAGAAAGCCTTCATGGATGGTATACTTAATGAGCCATTGGATACTCAAATGCTTTTGTCTGTTTTCAGACAAAATGAATATTATCTTGGCTGACTATAGGGTATTTTTATTCGAGTTACTTTTCTTCCTTTAAGTCTGTAAAACTGTTCTGCTCTGTGACTTTCCCAGTATTAAAGGTGAGTGATCTGGCTGGGTCTCATTGTTTTTTTAAATTTTAAATTACCTGTTCTTTCCATTTGGAAGCTTATAGGTTGATTTTTTTTTGAAGATTAGAAATTCTGTTTTTCCCAGGATGCATCTGTTTCAGTGTTTCTCCACCCTACTCCCATCTCTAATTAGTCCTGCCTGAGGCTTTGTTAGCCCCTTCAGTCTAATGCTCAAGTCCTGTAGTCGGCTCGGGGATTATTTTTCTAGTGTTTCTTTGATTATTATGTCCCTGTTCCCTTTCTTTTGTGTGTGTGTGTGTGTGTGTGTGTGTGTGTGTGTGTGTGTTCTGTAATGTCAGTATTAGAGCTCTTGGATTTGTCCTCTGTGTCCTATGATTTTGGGGGGTTGTTTGCAATTACTTGCATGATACTCATTCTAGATTATTAATACAGTTTTCCACAATGACCTTTCTTTTTACCTTTCTCTGAAATATTAAATTTAAAATGATGTATTTTGGTTCTAGGAACTTTTACTTATAAAGTCATCCCTCCTTCCCATACATGTGACTTTATATATAGTAGATGTCATTTTAATTTTTCATCCTGATTCACATTGCTAAGAGTGCTTTGGCTTATAACCTTTCTGTTACATAATGTTAGCCGTTGTAGAATCTCTCAACATGCATGTAGATCATACTGTTACTTCTCAAAAAGAAGATAGAATGCAAGGTAATTTCTGAGTCCAGTGGGCATTTGCTTGGCACACACTCGGGTTTTGTTTTTGTTTTTGAAGATGTGAGGAAAGAAGTTTCCTGGTTCTGGGATGCAGGGTGAGTTCTGTCCTCGGCCCAACTCGGAGTTTCTTCCTGGGGTCTCTGCCCTTGTCCCACTGGGATTCCCTCAGGTCCTGCCGACTCCTGGGAAGCTTAAGGATTGGGAGACTTGGAGTAGACCCATCAGAAAGAAAGAAACCTCTTTCCAAATCTGTCTGTTTTCTTTCTCCTTACAACAATTTAGCAAAACAAAAAACATTTCACACTTGCACTTTCTTGATTGTCCTCTGGTTTCAGTATGTGGACTTTCAGAGGAGTGTAGATTTAGAGTCTCTGGGATCCAGCCAATAGTCACAGTTATTTTAACAATCTAGTAGCAGGGCACAGGGAATCAAGAAAGATCTCTGTTTGTATAGAGCTACTGTCTCAGCTTCTTGCTTTTCCCAGACAGTTGAGTTTCATAATTTGCATTATTATTTCAGCAGTGGACATTTAAATCTCTTTTCTGTGCATACATGCTTTTAATATGTTATCCATACATACTAATCAACCTGTAATTGTTTGTTGGCAAACTCAGCATGTATTCAGAGCTCTCTGGTTGATTGGCTGATACGAACCTCTTGGGTGAAGAGTTAATACACTAAAAAGTAGGGCCGAGCTTGGCTGAGTCGCCAGGCAGCACACAAAGTGCCCAAGTCGCTGGAGCAGCCACCCCCTGGCATCGGGGCCCTTTCTGTGTCCATTGGCTGTTCAGTGATTGTTCTGTGTTTTCTCTAGTCCCTGGGATCTTTCGCTTCATTAGCTGTTCAAACAGTATGTGTTCAGCATTGACCATGTGTAATACAGTGTGCTACTCTCTGGAATATGCAAAACCTACCAGGTTCCCTGCCCTCAGAGAATTTACTCTTGTTTCTTTAATATGGAGACTGCAAAGTATTGGCTGCATCCAGCTCACATTTTTTTTGTTTGGCTTACACAGTATCACAAATGGTTTTTGAGTCACTATTTTGAAAATGAGAAATTTCACCGAAAAACCTAAATGCAGCTAACTCCTTTAAATGTATAATGGCCCTTTAATACGACTGTGTGTGACAGTTCACCACACTTGGCTAAAACCAAGGCCAAGTTCAGTTAGCATTTATCGTCACAACTGCGCTGTTCTTATAAGATAGTTTTTCAAAGATGAGCTACTTTGCCCATCTTTAGGCATTTGAGTTTGTGACCCTCGTACAGTATTTATCACTCAGCCTGCTGATTTTCTTACAGATCAGGTGGCAGCAGAAGAGAAAGACCACTGTCTACTGCAAGAGCAGTAGACACACACGTTGTAACGCTCCTCGTTTTTTTTTCTAACAAAATGATAGACTCCAGGTTCACAAATCTGCTGACAGTTCTGACATCACATGATAATGATAATGCATTGTGGCATGCTAGAGTATGGTTTGAGTTGACATTTTTCAATTTGCTTCAGTAATGCTGTAGGTAAATTATTTTTTATATTCAGCTAACAGAACCTTTAAGTATTTTCACATTCATTAGCTCTTTTATTTTATTCATCAATATTAAAGACCATGCGAGATATAGGTATTATGACCTGCAATTTTTCTGAAGAAAATGAGGCTCACAGAGGTCTGTGCAGAGTTCAGACCTGTCCTTTTTGCATCAGGCTGCCTTTCATGTGCATTAATGTCTCAGCGCATTTTCACAATCCCGAGAGCCAGTTGGGGCCTGCAGATTTAGCGCTGTGTTTAGATGACAGTCAGAGGAAGAGTTCTTTCTTG
>PVKM010013048.1:14681-30875 GCA_004027735.1 Carollia perspicillata
ATTGCCTGGTTCCTTTTCTGTGGTCATTGGAGCCCACATTCAGCTTTTTTTTTGGACTGCTGTTTTTCTCTGCAGTGATTCAAAACGAAAATGGACCTGAAACTTTAGTTTGATATATATTTTTTATTTTCTTATATTTAGCAATTCCATTTTTTTTTCTTTTTAATATGTGCAGCTCATTTAAGAAAATACTTTTTTGTGGTTTGGTATCAGTGTGTGTAATTGGTTTTAAATTTTTGTTTATTGTTGATTTGTGACAAAGAGGGGAGGTAGGGAAGTTAATTTGAAGATCAGGGAATAATTTCATAATGTAATAATTTCTTAGGCGCTTTGTATGACTTTTTGCATCTTGTTAGGTATCTAATTTTATAAAATACTTAATCCTGAGCTAGCTTCTTTGGGTAAGTTAGAAACAAAAACCCAAGAAAGCTAAATGTGTAAATGTTGAGTTAGTGTTTCTTTAAGTTTCTAACAATGCAGATGGAAAGTAGCTCTGTGTTTTGTCAGTTCTCAGTTACATTTAAACTAAAGAAAACACTGGTGTAGTAATTGTAAATGGCATCTAGGCAGAGGATGCTAGTAATTCCTACTGAAGCCAGAACAAGTTTCTCAGGAAGTTATGAAAGCTGACACGGACTAGGCACTTTTTTAGACAGTTCAATGGAAGATCGTCCCGTGTTTTTATTGATACCTGTCTTACAGTAAAAAATGGCAATTTCCCTTGTTAAAATGTCATTTCTAATTCTCCTGAGTGTATTTGAATACAGTAACAGCTCATGGATCTGTAATCTAGAATAATAATGTTAACTTCTTTTAAATTCATTAAAGGTAACTTTATACCTGAAAGTATTTATTAGTAAACCTTGCAAGCCCCAATTTTTCATACTTTGAGTAATTGCTTCTTACTAATGTTGTGAATTTTTTTAATTCTTGATTTTTCTAGGGATTATTTCTCATTTCAGCTGCTTTTGTTTTCTACTGCTATCATTGAGGGTTCAAGAACAAAAAATAAGTCCTCAGGTAAAATGCCTGATCCATAAGCAGTGCTTGGCATTGTGTTTTGCTGAAAAGATCATATACCTGTTTGGATGCTTGATCTGAAAATAGCGTTGTGATGACTATGAAGTTTTCGCATGGAGTTTTCTTGGCTGCCTCTAACAAATTTGGTTTTATTTGTTGTTTTTCTTTTTATCCCCCCGCCTCAAAAGGATTTTGGCTGTCTGCTTTTTTCCATGTGTCTCGATCTGCAATACCTTGATGGATATGTGCTTGTACTTGCTAAATATTTTCATTTTGCATATTTGGCTGCTCGAATTTTAAGTAATTTCTTTGGACAATGCAAATTAAGAGCTTGAGGCTACAAGTAAAATATCAATTTATAGAAGTTTTTAATTAGTCTATAAATGTATGTTCTTTATATTTTAGGGTTTTATATTTTACTAAAATTAAGTAAAATTTAAAATTTGGTTCCTCGGTTGCAGCAGCTCCTTTGGGGGCTTGTAGCTCCCATTTTGGACAGCACAGATGAGAGACTGTCTCTGTCGCCATAGAAAGTTCTGCTGGACAGGGCTGTTCTCCTGTCCAGTGGAAGGAATGCAGCAGTAACATGAGCTCGTTTCTGATACCAGTTATTATTACAGTGTGATAACTCCAGGTGGAGACGAAGCACATGGCCAGTCTTGAGCTGTTGCCTCCAGATAATGGTAGTCGCCCCATCTTGAGTATTTCAGACTTCAAGTTGCCTGAAACAGTTCATTTTCTTCACTGTTTGTTATTTCACAGTGAAATCCCATGAAATATAAAAAAGCCAAGTACTTAGTCTAAATTTGAATTCTGACCCCAGGACTTCAATAGTTTAGTAACTTCTGGTAAGTTGCTTCTTTGAGCCCAAATGTGCTTACTTGTAAAATGGAGGTAATATTAGTTACCTCATAAATTAAAACAATTTAAAAGACTTCAGTGTGTCTAAAAGCATACAGCGAAGTGGACATTTATCATAGTTACAAATACAGAATGAAGCCAAAGCATTCAGATTAATTAGGCGGTGTCATTTGATTGGCACTGTTCCCGGCCTATAGTTACAGCGGGTCCCTAGAGTGGCTGCTAGGTCAGGAGTAGTCTGTAGAAGTATCTGTGGCCAAGGGATTGTTTATGACTTTCTGTAAAGTTGAAACAACTGCAGTGCCAGAGTGAGGAGAAAAAGAAATGATCGGCTTTGTTTTGGGAGAAGTCCATAAAGTGTTTTCTGATAATGATAATAAAAACTAATATTTTATATCATGTTTTTAACAAAGATTTCACATAATTCTTTAAAATTTCATCTTCATAACATCTAAGTACCTTTATTATGTTAAAGGAAGAGTAAAAGGAAACTCAAGGTTAACCAACATTTTGAGGTTGCCTAGCTAACCAATATTGAGAATGGAAATTCATATTACATTTTCAATGTTAAATCTTAGGTTCTTTCTACTTCAGTATGCTGTTCCCTTGATAAGTAGTCGTGTTTCTCAGGCAGGTGTGTATTTCAGGATCTGTAAGGGATGGGCCCAGGTGTATGTGATTTTTTTCCTACACTGGGACACAGTGCGTACCAGAGTGATCCTGGGGCCCACCTCTGGTTTAAAACTCACCGCTCTCTTCCAGGCATCCTTTTTCTTTGCCTGTTGCAGTATATCGAAACTAATGCGTAGACCATGTGAATAAGGCAAGGAATGAGACTGATAAGTGATACACTGATTTAACTTTTATTGTTCCAGATATTTAGGTAGATCATCATCAACACTTTTGAAAAAGCCACAGTTTCGTTTCCTGTTCACAGTCTTGAGTGTCTCTCCATTTGGTCAGTGCTGGTGGCGAGGGGAAATCCAGACTGGCCGACTATGGAAGCAAGTCTCTTAGTGTTCCCCTTTCTGCTTCCCTCATATCAGTTTTGGCTACTTAGTAGTCTGCTCTCCTTGTGCCAGGTCCTTGGGCATTGGCCCTGCCACCTACAGGCAACGTCTCTGCGAATGCTTAGCAACCATGTCGATTGGCTAAAGATTTTTAATAATCTTTCCTCAGCTGTCTTGACAGTGCTCCAGTGTGTCCTGGATTTGATGGTATTTCCAGGCCATATTTGACTCTGAATGTATCACATTACTAAGCTCATACCTGAATGAAAAGACAGTGTCATGACAGGGTAGCAGAGGTGAGCACTCTAAAACCCCCAGGTAGGCAACAGTGAATCACACTGCGTAGTGAATTTTCAAAGGCAGAAAATATTTCCAAAAATGCAAAGATAGATTCTGTTGGAGATTAGACTTTCAAATGTGAATATTCAGCACTTGCTATTTGAGGCAGTAAGAAAAACTGTGAGGCTTTGCAGTGAGAGTGGCCTGCCCTTTAACTCAGAGTTGCGTATCAAAATGGTACCCTCTGGACAGGGGTATGTTACCATTGGCTTATAATTTCCTGAGTAAAGAGCACTTCCCTAGAAACTACGTACAGTGAGTATTGGGCTGCTTCTGTGCTGAGGTTAATGTGTTTGGGATGTTCTTGGATGTAGGCATACCTTTCTTAACACGGAAACTGTGTTTCTGATTATTTTTCATTACTAAGACTTAGGGAGCTTGTGATTAAAATGACTGACTTTAATATGGCATTCTAGATTAAACTAAGACTTTTTTTAAACTTAGTGCCTACAAAGCATAACATTATATATTTTTTCCAAAATATACTGTTCAAACAGATATCACGCTGAATTTTATGCAAATTGGATTTATCTTTGTTGTACTGTAGATAAATTCTCTTGTAAACAGGATAAAATCAAGGCCTGTTAAGATATTAAAGTTTTCCCAACTCACAGATTTTTTTAAAAAGCTATTGCAGTAAATAAATGAAACTTGATAGTCATAGGTCAACTTAGAAGTGTTGTCAGATGGTTGCCTTCAGAAGCCTGTATTTAGTGGGTTTCTACTTGTTTTCGGTTGGTTTTAAGAATCTGTTATATGGACTTATATGGCAAAAGTGGCAATACTTTTTCTCTCTTAAAAGCTGGTCCATCTCATTTTCCTAATTTATGATATTTGAGACTTTTATAGTTCATTTAGACTTAAACCTAGGTGCACTGTTAATGTATTCCGAACATGGAAAATTTGATACCCTATTCCGTCAATTCTAAGACATGCTTCTTTTTCGTACTTTGACAAACAAGATGTATCTTAAAAATTGATTTGTATGATAATTTAATGGAGGCATTTTTTTACTTCCTTGGTGGTATATAAAACTAATGGATAATCATTGGATGTCTTAGGCTTGATTAAAAAAAGTGATGGTTGATTTTTTTTGAAGTTGACAGTGTGGTATACATATCTCTGCAGTGAAAAAATTTAAATGGTGAGAATAGATGATATTAGTTGGCGTTGCAGACTTTTAATGTTTCCTTTAGATCATTTTCTGTTTGTTCTCCCTACTGTTATCCTAGTGTCAAATCTAAAACAATTTAATGATTAGTTTCATGTTTTTATTCACTGGAAATCAGCCCGGGGATTGGGGATGTCCACTGCCTACCTAGCACTGCCTGAGGGATTGCGGGTGAGAGCAGGCTTTGCAGAGAGTTACAAGACCCGGCAAGAAAGGACGTGGCTGCTAGGCGGTCGGCTGGCAGGTCCTGTGTTCTAGGACCAGTGAGACGGCTGCCACCGAGGTGGAGGCCTGTGCCTGGTGTTAGGTGTCCTCCACGGTGAGCTGTTCCCCACCCCTGCAGGCTGACTTAGGGTGAGGTTTGTGATATGGGTGGGGCCACTAGGGCGGCCTCCATTTTGTGGGTCCCCACATACCAATTGCCTTTATCACTGGTTAGGTGCTTCGCCTTAAACTGGTTCCCTATCTGTGGAAAGCTATCAAAAGAAAAAAGGGAGGTCAAGAGGAGGCAAGACTTGGGGCTGGGGTGGGTTTGGAGTTGGGGTAGCTTGTGGAGCCTCCAGGGTCAGGAATAGAAGAATTGAGGGAGATGTTAATAAACAGTGTTTTCCAGTACACAGTACACAGACTTTATTTCTGGAAACTTCCTTACCTTGCTCTGTCTTTCAGCACTTAGGTAGAGATTGGTGCAGAGATAGGTAGAGATTAGGTAGAGATTAGGTAGAGATTGCCTTTAACTTGATTTTTACTCCTCCAAACAGTAATTTATTTATTTACGGCATAAATTCACACTGCATGCTCTTGCTTTAGCTTTCTGTAAACTTACTGAGGATGTGCACTCCTCAGGTTTCCCTGGTCTTTAGCAATGGCATGTTTTACTTCTTCCTCACTTAGAAAGAGCCAGCAAAGCTTATCTGGCACACATGCTCCATTTCAGGCAAGATGCTTTTACAAATTACAGTTGAACATTAATAAAATACAATTTAGATTAAATGTTCAGTGTAAAACAAATCAAGAGGATATTTTTATTTTAAAAGCAATTTTTGCTTTATAAAGGGTCTCACCGTTTAGACACTGTTTAAAACACTCTGTCAGGGCCCTAACTGCTGCCCGGGCAGGGCCCGACCTGTCTGGGAAAATAGCCGGGGGCGTCTTCACATCCCGAGTCCGAGGTCGTCCTGGTTCTGAAGGCCCTTGCAGAACCTGCATGGACACTTTGCTCTGTCTGGGCATTTTCCTGAGTTCAGCAGATATTTTTAAAAAGTCCTACATTCAGCGTGCTTTCTCTAACTTACTGTGTTATTTTAGAATTTTAACAATTATAAAAGTATTTTTATGTCTTTTCAGCTACATTGCACTAGAAACTTTTTAAAACTATCTTGAGCATCAAATTAATATTGATTAGTAAGTAGGAGAAGAAAAATGAATTCCAAATGACAGAAAACCGACTTACTAATACAGTTTTATAGCAAAATCCTTTGCAAGTTGGAGATTCTGTACTGTTTTGGCTTTTACTGTATACCTCAGTGAAATGGAAATGGAAATGAGAGACACTGTCTGTAAGTAAAGGTAAACACTATTCACTGATTTATGAACAGTATTTCAAACACGGGTGGCTGAGTTTTACAGATTTCAGACCCCATATGGCAGTCACCACTCTGTAAATTAGCACTCACATAGTAGTTCTTTCCATTTTATTGTCCTGAATCCCTTCTCTCTCTCCTCAGAGGATGTGCTGAGTAAAGATGCTGGGGAGTGTGCCATTTGCCTGGAAGATTTGCAGCAGGGAGACACCATAGCACGGCTGCCTTGTCTGTGCATCTATCACAAAGGGTGAGTCCTCTTCCCGCGACAGGTGACGGCAGAGTGGGGCAGCTTCCTTAAGGTTTCAGACATTGTAGTTAGGGCTGAACAGGTTTCTTCTTCATCGAAACCTGCCCCCCTCCCCCATTTCCTAAAAAATAATATCCTTTTTTTCCTATTAGAACAAAGATTTAAGCCCATATTGTTTGTATCCAAGACTCTGTCATTTGCTCAGCATATACTGAGACGCAGGTATTGTTCATGGCTCCTTAAACAAGTTATTTCAGTAAGCCTTGTAACGGTTTCATTCCACATGGGAAATAAGTTGGGGCACCCCAGTGAAGAAGTCTTTCCGAGGTCACCCGGCTAGTAAACGGGAGCCTTATTTCTTTTGGAGCCTGTCTGTCTGGCTCCAAGGCCCACCTGGTTTCCCATAAAGTGTTTTTGCTTTCAGAGCAACACAGAAAAATTTCAACTAAAAAAGTTTTTGTTAATCACAAAAAGAATAGAAAAGTAACTTTCAAACCAACAAAAGAAATAAGGTGGAACTTGATTTAAAAGTAGAGGGTAGGGAAAGCATAGAGGAAAACAGGAAATAGTAAAAAAATAAATAAAAGTGATCCCAGTATCAGTGATTATAATAAACCTAAATAGAACATACTTACCAATTGAAATCAAATGGAAAGACTGGGATATGCTGTTAATAAGCAATATACTTAAACATAAAGATATAGAAAAAATAGGAAAGTAAAGGGATAGATAACTATCCAGACAAATTTTACCTAAAAGAAAACTGACAAAATTAAATTAGTATCAGACAGTACAAACTTTGTAGCAAAAAATATTGTTAGTATGATACGAGGATAAAAGTATATAAAATTACAGTTTTTGTGTACCTGAGAACATAGTCTCAAAGTAAAATATTTATAGAAACGTCAGAAAAATTACAAATATGTCACGATAATGGGAAATTTCAACACTTCTTATTCAGTCCAGCAGACACACGAAACATGTCAAGATCTAGAAAAACTGAATACAGTTAACACACTGGATCTGCTGGATGGATGTGTGGGTGTCTGCACCCAGCAAGTAGAGAGTATATTTTCTTCTCAAGCACACTTGAGGTCTTATGAAAATGGGTTGTGTACCAGCCATAGAGGAAGTCTTAACAAACCATAGAGAATTGTTGTCACACAGAAAGATGTTATTAAGTACTGCCACAAATGAATAATAAAAGATAATCTTCACACATACTTTTAAGTAACGTGGCTCAAAGGAGAAATCATAATCGAACTTAGAAGATGGCTGGAACTGAATAGTAAAGAGGACCTTTTTGACATTTTTCCAGAGTGATCTGGGAAGGTTTGTGTTAGAGTGGAAAGACAGCCATGTCCTGCCCTGGCTGGTGTGGTTCGGTGGTTTGATTGCCGGCCTGTGAACCATAAGGTTGCCAGTATGATTCCCAGTCAGGGCGCAGGCCTGGATTGCAGACCAGGTCCCCAGTACGGGGCATGCAATAGGCAACCACACATGGATGTTTCTCTCCCTCCCTCTCTTTCTCTCTAAAAATAAATAAATAAAATCTTTTTTTTAAGCAATGTCCTTAAGAAACTAGAAAAATCACAGAATAAACACAATGAAAATGGGGGGAAACATAAAGATCAGAAAAGAAAATAATGAAATTAAAAAAATTGTATACTAGACACGAGACTAACAATGTCAAAAGTTGGTTCTTTGAAAAGAATAAAATAGAAAAGCCTTTGGCAGGATTGCCCCCCAGAAGGAGAAAATAAACAGTATAGGGATGAAAAGGGGACACATACCTTGAGATGGGGCAGAAATTAAAATTGATTGGAAATTTCTATGAAAAAGTGTATACTCTTTAAAAATTGAAACAAAACGAGCAATTTCTTTGAAAATATAATGTTATCAAAAAAGAAATATAAACCCTGAATCAACTAATAACTATCACAAGTGTATTAAGACTCACCCTGAAACAATAATTTTTTTTAACTCAGAAACCTATGAACAGGCCTAGAGAGACAGTTTGACAGGAGGCTGTGCCAGACATCCAAAGAACACCATGTTAACAGTTACAAACTCCCCCAAAAGGGGAAAGATGGAAGGTTCCCCACTTATTTTATGAGACTAGTATAAAATTGCCAAAATCAGACAAAGATAAAACAGGAAATTAGAAGGCAGTTTCGTTTATGAACACAAATGCAAAAATACAAAAACCAAATTCATCCCTATATTTCTAACATAAGGCATCGTGACCAAGTTAGATCTGTGGTGGGAATGCGAAGATACTGTAAGATTGGAATATTTATATGTGGTTCACATTAACAGAGGAGAAAGACCATGTTAACTCAGTAAATGTGGGAAAACTTTCAGTAAAATTCTGTACTTAGAGTTGTAACGATTTTAAAACAAATGCAAAGAATAAATACTAGAGAAATTATTGAAATGAAGTAAGATTTTAGCTGGGTTGCCAGATATGAATTCAACTTAAGAAAATCAGTTGCATTCATGTCCCAATACGAAAAAACAAAAATATAACATTTGTTAAAGAATGAAACATCAACAGAAACAGCAACAGCAGGAAGGTATATTGAGAGTAAATTCTACAAAATTATTCAAGATTTTAAAACTTTATTGAAAGATGTTATAGAAGATCTACAGTAAATGTGCAGGCACACCATATTGTGGATAGGAAGGTTCGGTGTCATAAAGGTACCAGCTCACCCTGATTAATCTGTACAGTTAACACCCTCCTAGGGTGACAGCGATGCAAGCTGGCGGCCACCACGGGCTTGGACAGTCTGTGAAAACCGATTGTATAGCTTTAGAATAGAATGTGGACCTAAACACCCGGGAGCAACCCCCTTTGTAAGGTTTGTAACAGCAATAATATGAATGCATTCTCAGTTCTGATGGAGCGGTGGGGAGCCCATCAGCGCTAGCAGAACGGCCGAGTTCACACAGCAGCAAAGTCATCCGCAAGGGCTTGAGCGCCTGATGACGTCTAAAGAAAACACCAAACTCCCTCAGCTGCCCGAAAGTCAGGGTCACAGCAACTAATCACAAAGAAAGACCACAGGCCTCTCCCTCCGCCATTCGATTTAAGCTGTCTTCATTTTCCACAGTAACTTTTCTAAATATATCTTATAGACCTCAAAGTGCTGGAAAGGAAGCTCTCATTCAAAGGCAGTTTATGTTAAGATACTGTAAATCATACTAATTTTTTGTCCATTTGAAATACATAAGTTGTACTAGAACAACAAAAAAATGCTATCCCAATCAAATCTCAACTAGTTTGTTCGTGTAGCTTGACAAGTGGATTCTGAAATACACATACGATCAAAGAGTAAAGGACCAAGAGCAGTCCCAGGTACTCATGAAGAAGAAAACCGTGCCAGGGGGACTTGGAAATTCCAAGTACGCAAATTCATTATAGACAATTAAGACAGAGTGAAAGGACATAGGCGGGACAGAGTCGAGTCCATGAGCACTCACGCATCTATGGGACAGGACAGCGCAGCACAGGAGTCAAGAGGGCGGGCTCTTGGGGGCCAGGACCCCCAGGATGGAAATCCCAGGCCCTCCACGATTCACTGTGGTCTTGGTCAGGTTACTTAGTTTTTCTCTCCCTTAGTCTGTAAAATAGAGCAATAATACCAACCTCAGAGTTATTAAGAGATTTTAAATGAGTTAAATTTTAGAAAGTCCTAGTGCATGATATTTGCTATGTGTTTGTTAAACAAATAAAAAAAAATTGATTGACCAGTGGTGTTAATACAATGGTAGTAGGGAAAGAATGAACTATTTAATGAATGGTACTGGGGTCGATTGGTGATTGATAAGGAAAAACAGTTGAATTCGTACTTTACATTTGAAATAAGAATCAGTTCCAGGTGGACTAAGTATCTACCTACTGAAACCAAAATTTAAAGTGTTGAAAAGAATGAAGCAAAATGTTCTTGACCTCTTGGTAAGAAATTGGGGCGGGGATGCTAAGACAGCCTCCCCCAATAAAAGTTTAAAAGAAAAGTTAATAAATTTGACTCTTAAATTTGAAACTTTCTGGTATCATTATATTTTGAAAAAGTAAAAAACTAGACCTGAGACTGAGAGTTTTTTTAAATATACATAACAGCAAAGGTTTGGTGTCTGAAAGAATACTCTTTTTAGCAACTTTCTATAATGCATTTAGTTCACTGCCATTGGTAAATGGGAAAATGGTGGCAGCTAATGAATGGCATGATCCTCCTGGATCAAACACTGTTTTGTCAGCACGTTAATGTTTTGCTCCATCAGATGAAAGTGTGTATGGGAACCAGCCATGGAAGACGCTGCAAGGACGCCCAGTCACGAACGTCCTAGAGCCAGTTCAGTTAGGCTGTGGGCTGCATTTTGGAACTGCTTGCTTACTCCGTAGCTCTGCTCTAATGTTGTGCCTTTGCTTTTATCTTCCTCTATTGACATGGTATTTTATTTATTTGGAACACACACATCCTTGTTCTAGTTACAAGGTTGCATTGTTTCAGTGGTCAACCTTGACCGAGGTTTTCTCCCAGAAGTCCTGTTCTATTGCATGACTTTTGTAGAAAGCAAGTATTGTCAAAAATGTGTATATTGTAGCTGAAATATCTGGACAGTAACTGTCTACAGATCTATTTCTTAAGAAGGTAAGTCGAAATAGAAAATTTGTCAGAACTTGGTAATTCAGAAAAAGGAACCCCAAGTGGCCAGGAAACATACAAATATAAGTTGGTGTACTTGGCAGATAGCTGTGTAACAGCTGCATTCTGAGTCCTACCCTGCAGCTCAGTAATTCCACTCCTAGGAACATGCCCTGGGGGAATTCTTGACTTCGCGCTGTAGGGCAGAGCTACTGCTCAGCGTGCCGGGCCAGGGTGAGGTAAGGAGCTTGCACCAGAAAGTGAATCGGTGTGATACTGTCTTCATTGAGAAAGTCCTACAATGATTTTTTAAAAAGTTAATTGAAACCTTGTGTTTAGTGGAATTAATGTGTATTTTGGCTCAAGCCCCTTATCTCACTGAGGACTGGTTACCACACAGCTCATGGATTAGCACTGAGTCTGTGGACAGCACTTCAGTCAACCCTGCATTAAGAGACATGTATGAGAAGGCCCTTAGCATCCTGTGTCCGCCAGTAAAAGAATGGGCACCTAAACTGCAGCGCGCTTCCGTGGCGGGGCACTGTACACAGCGGAAATGCAAGAACCAGGGCCTTGCTTATTAACAGCTGCAGGTCTCAAACGAATTGATTTTTTAAAAACAGAAGAAACTTACCATATTTTGGACCGTAAGATACACCTAGGTTTTACAGGAGGAAAATAGAGGACAAATTTTGAAGCAAAAATAATAAAATATTGAAAAGCATAAATAACATAGTATTTCACCACTGTAAATGTAAAGCTACATTCAGAATATAAGACACACCTCCATTTCCTCCCAAATTGGGGGGAAGGTGCATCTTATAGTCCAAAAATATGTTGTTTTTTTAATGGAAGCATTTATGTGAAATTAAAAACATGGAAACAGCACTATATGTGTATTGTTTTGAAATATGCACATAGTTGCACAGTAAGAAAATGGATAAGAATGAAAAGCATCAAATTCAGGGTAGTAATTTCCTGCTGGTGTTGGGAGAAGCAAATATAATAATTAAATAATGTGTGTTGATAGCAATTTATGTGAGGAGAACCTGGGGTTTTAAGTGATCTCTTTCTCAAGATGAGGCAAAATTACAGTTGCAAAATAAGAAGCACCCACTGTAGGCTATACAGGGACTGCTCAGAGGTGCCTCGGACTGTCCGTGTAGCTGGAGTGCTCCGCCCAGTTCTTGGTGCTTTCAGGGAGACCCTGGTGGACCCCGGGGCTCTAGAACCCTGTGGGCAGGAGAGGGAGCCGGCCGAGAACAGCGCCCAGCTGGACCAGGCATGTGCTTGCAGACAGCAGATGCCCTAACAGCAGCAGTTGTAGACATTCAAAAGAATATCATGTGGTTGGGATTCTTTACTTTTTGACTTTTAACTTCTCCCATCATTTTTACCTACCATACCATCCTGTTAGGACACGAGAATGATAGTCACTAGTTTTGCCCTTCAGCGTATAGCCGAGCCATCCTGCTCCATGGCATGTGCAAACTTGGCGTGTGCCAGCAGTGGGGCTCTAGGACCGTTCGAGTCCTGCTTGGGTAACTTCCGAGCTGTTGGGCAAGTTGCTCACCGTTTCCAAGGCCTTGCGTTGATCATTTGCCACCGTGAAACAGCTTTCTGTAGCGGTGGGAATGTGCCGCATCTACTGGCTAGCACTCGACGTGTGGCTGGTGTGACTGAGGAAGTGCGTTTTTCTTTCATTTAACCTGAATGAATTTAAATGCGAACAGCCACAAGTGGTAGCTGTCTACTGCACATGAGGATAATCGTGTGCACCCTAATATTTAACTTCCAAGAAAATCATAAAATACTATAGAACTGTGAGTGCATAATGATATACTTAATGTGTGTATGTGTATGTATTGCAGGATAGAATAGAATTAAAATAAGTAATACTACATATAAATATGGTCTTTTACAATGTGATGCTCTCTGGTCAAGAATAAGATTAAAAGCTGTCTTTGATTACATTGATAGGTGATGTGAACAGGTTGATAATTGCATAAATAAATATATTTTGAAAAGACATAGCTTTCTAGCTTTGTCATTTAATTTTAAATATTGGTAAAATGGTAGTTCTTTAGATTCTTTTTTATAATGATCGTTGAAACTTTAAAGTACTTCCTAGCATAATTTTACAAAGATTATTTCCTTAACTGCTTAGAATAATCAAAATGTCATAAACATATCTTTATATATATGCGCTGAATGTATCTTAAAATATTTAATTTTTCTTTTTGCAAAGATACAATAAAGTCAAGAAGCAAGCGTTTTCATTCTGGCTGTCATGATATAAATAATGAAACTTAAATGTGTCACTTTTCTGGTTTTGTTCTTTTCTAGCTGCATAGATGAGTGGTTTGAAGTAAATAGATCTTGTCCTGAGCACCCTTCAGATTAAGCATCAACTTCCTGTTTCATAGGTAATTCTCCCTTTTCCTGTTTAAATTGATGTTTAAATAGTTACCTGATTTATACATCCTCAGCCACCGTTTTCTTTCTTTCCATTCATTCATTCACTCAGGTATGTGTGTGTTTTAGACATTGTGTTAGGCTTCTGTATAGAAAACTCATGTTAAATGATATATAAAAAACACCTTTCTTGATTAACTTCTATATTCTTGGTTCTTTAATACACATTGGCATATTTAATATTTTGTTTAATACTTTCTAAGAAAACCATGTAGTACATATCATGGCTCCATTTTACCAGTGAGAAACCGGGGGTCAGAGTCATTACGTTCTGTGACTTTAAGAAGCAGGTTGCACCAGTGGTCCAAGGTCATGCAGCAAACAAGCAGAATCAAACTCCATACTCTTCCCAAGAATGTTCTTAAGTAATTCAATATAATGTTATCATTCTGATCATAATAGTATTATATTGCATTATAGTATGCCAGGCATTGTTCTACACATTTTGCATTTATTAATAACACACCTAATTGCTTTAATAACTCTTAGAGCTCAGTACTCTTACTATTCCCATTATGCAGATGAGGAAATCAAGGTACAGAGAGGTTAAGAAACTTAACTTGTCAGGGTCCCATAGCTACTTCCTTGGTAGAGCTGGGATTTGAACCCAGACATTCAGGTTCCAAAGATTGAGTTCCTAGCTATTTTGCTATTATTAGGTAGGAACATTTTCTTCAAAAAGTTGCATTATGTATTCATTCATTCAATTTTATCTTTTACCTTTGTATCCTCAGCATATAATATAGTACCTATCTATACAGTAGATGAAAAAAGGGTGGGAGGGATTCAATTTGAAACCAAAAACAATTTATTTTGCTCTGCTGATTTATTTTATTCATGGTTCTGCATTATCTGAAAACATTTAGTAAGTTGAATGATAACCTCACATGACTATTTTGGACTCTTGCCTTTTTTCATCTTCTGTGAGGTGAATTTATTGGCATCATTTAGCTTTGAAGAAAAAAATAGTTAATTGCTATACATAGGAAAAGCTTTTTATACGGTTTACAGAAATGAAAGAAATCATTTGGTGATTACATCAAGGCTGAACATTTTAGCCAATCCTGAAATTGTTTCAGAAGGAGTTAGAACTGCTATATTCGGAGACTCAAGACAGTAAGAGATGACAGTCTTGCCTGAACGGCGAAGACTGAAGGCAGGGGATAGAGTAGACAGTATTCTGAGGTCTAGTCCGGTGTTTCTTCCATTTTCTTTTACATTTGAGGTTTTGAGGTAATAAACAGTTCAAGGAATTCTGCCCTGAATGAGAATAGTGCCGTGGCAGCAGATGAGAACACTGACAAAGGGGACGTGCGGTGCGGGCACCCTCCAGAGACACTGCAGGTCTTGTCCTGAGCACCGCGGCAGGGCGGAGGTGCCGGTGAAGTGGGTCGTGCGAGTGGTTTGGTTTCCCAGTGCACATACAGTGAGATTTACACTGTGTTTCTGTCTGTCGTGTGCGGTAGTGTACGTCTAAGAAATACAACATACATCCTTAATTTTTAAAAGATGGTGACTGTCACGGGAGCCTTCAGCAAGGGCTTCTTGTGGGTGGAGGGTCTCACTGCGATGTTGGTGGTGGCCGACTGAGCCGGTGGTGGTTGCTGAAGGTGGCGGTGGCTGTGGCTGTTTTTAAAAATAAGACAATGAAGTCTCCCACATCAGTCATCTCTTCCTTTCGTGGATGAGTTCTCTGCAGTATGCTCTGCTATTTGGTATTGTTTTCCCCACAGTAGAACTTCTTTGAAAATTGGAGTCTTCTCAAACCCTGCGGCTGCCTATCAACTTAGTTTATGTCCTAATCTAAATCCTTTTACGTCATTTTAGCATTCCCCACGGCATCTTCAACAGGGGTAGATTCCACCGCATTTCAGCAATCCTCACGGCATCTTCAATGGGTAGATTTCATCTCAAGAAACTACTTTTCACGGGGGTGGCGGTGCAAGGATTGGGGAGCAGACAATTAAAAATAAAATTTAAAAGTAAACTACTTTCTCTGTTTATCCATGAGAAGCAATTTGTCATCTGTTACAGATTATCATGAGATTGCAGCAATTCAGTCACATCTCCAGGCTCCACTTCTGTTGTAATTCTTGTTCTGGGCATTTTCACCACAACTGCAGTCACTTCCTCTGCTGAAGTCTTGACCCCTGAAAGTCATCCAGGAGGCTTGGAATCAGCTTTTGCCCAACTCCTGTTGGTGTTTATATTTTACCTTCTCCCCATGAATCACTGGGGTTCTTAATGACATCTGTAATGGTGAAGCCTTTCCAGAAGGTTTTCAATTTACTTTGCTCAGATCCACCAGAGAAATGACTGCCAGATGCAGCCTTACAGAAATGTATTGCTTGAGTAAGACTTGAAAGCCAAGGTCGCTCCTCGGTCCCTGGGCTGCAGAACGGATGCTGCATTGACAGGCATGAAGGCAGTGTTCATGTCATTGCGTGTCTCCGTCAGAGCTCTTGGGGGCCAGGCCCGTTGTCAGCGAGCTGTAATATTTCGAGAGGAATCTTTCTGAGCAGTTGGGCTCAACAGTGGCCTTGAACCACTCAGTAAACCGTGTTGCAGACAGATGTGCTGTCGTCCAGGCTTCGATTCTCTCTTTACAGAACACAGGCAGAGTAGATGTGGCAGAATTCTTTAGAGCGTGATTCTGAAAATTGTAGAATTTTCGGGATGGCAGGTGAGCATGGCTTCAGCAGAAAGTGACCGGCTGCGTTAGCCCCTCCCAGGACAGTCCGCCTGTGCTTTGCGGCTTTGAAGCCAGGCACTGACCTCCCCTCTCCGGCTGTGAGAGTCCTGGATGGCGTCTACAACACGAGGCCGTCCCTTC
>PVKM010013049.1:0-30802 GCA_004027735.1 Carollia perspicillata
TTTGTGTTTTTTCCACTTTTGACACTTGCTCACACTACTAATTTTTGCTTGTTAGTATCACTGGAATTTACATTCAGGCAATCTACCTTGATCCCTTGAAAATCAATTTAATGTAATGGTTAGTTTTCATTGTAAGAAAAATTTGCTTTGTGTGTGTAAGTGTGTGTGTGTGTGTGTGTGTGTGTGAGAGAGAGAGAGAGAGAGAGAGAGCGAGAGAGAGAGAGAGAGAGAGAGAGAGAGATTAGGTTGGGCTCCCCGGGAAGCCAACTAAAGCATAGAATAGCGTGCAGGCAGATTATTAAGGCTTGCTCTTGGGGTCAACATCTATTGGGAAAGGGAAGATAACAGGATTGGACAGAGGGAAAAGTAGGGTTGCACTACAATCTCATCAAAGGCCTCTGCTAATTTCTGCAGAATTCTGAATCTGGGAATATCTTTCAGTACTGTCCCACGTTGAGAAGGGAGGACTGGGCCTTCCCACCCACTCTCTCCCCACCATTGAGCATTCTTTGGATGCAGGTTTCCTGGGAAGGGATGCTACCTTAGACAGGTCCTGCTTTCAGCTCAGGTAATCCCTATGTGGAGCTCACAGCTCAAGGCTGTCAGCCAGCAACAACCTGCGGAAGCTGGGATTCCTTCAGTACTGAATCTGGTATCATAGCACAGTGTCCATAACGATTCGATAGCATGAAAAATATATGTATCATTTAGAATGTTTTCTCTCAAAATCCTGTGCTTAGGAGATGTAAGAAAAGTCACTGAGACCCATCCAAATAATAACTTGAATCTTGCATTTTTTCTCATCTACAAAACAGTTTTGATAGTGCTGTTACTCTGTATAGAGATAGTTATAGTTATTTTGTCTCCTTTTTAATTGTTTAATTTGGTTTGGTTTTCATCAGCTATAACTGGTCCTTTGGAAAAAACAATGTGTTTTCCTGCTTATTTATGAATTAAAGACTCTCCTATTTTTTATATGAAGAAGTGGTGCAAATTTACTAGGTACATAGGGTCATTTCTTCTGAAAAAACTTTTCTGTCTCAGTTGCCAAAGAATTAAAAGTTAAAATAATCATTTATTCTTTTCCCAACACAATACTTAGAAGGAAAGTCTCTCCTTTGAAAATAGTGTGACTAATTTCTATCCAAAGTTGGAAGAGTCCTGAAAAGGAAGGGGAGTGTGTGATTTCAGCAGTTAGCATAGAGCTTTGCTGATAATTTGTCCTTGCAAACTCACTTGCGATGTGATACTTATCACCCAAAGGCAGGACCACAACTCCTCCTCGAAATGTAAATAGAAAGCTTCACAACTCACTTTCATGCAAAAAAAGGGTATGGTAAGTGAGACTGAAAAATTCAAAGAGCTTGAAATCTTAACAAAAGCAACAACACGTATGGGGTCTGTTTGTGCGTGGGCTCATCATGGGCTGAATGTTTGTACTCTTCCTCCAGATTCACATGTTGAAGCCCTAACTCCCAGTGCAGTGGTATTGGGAGGTGGGGTCTTTGCAAGGTGATTAGGTTTAGATGAGATCCTGAGGGTGAGTCTGCTATGACGGCATGGGCACCGTTTTAAGAAGAGGAGGAGACCAGAGCCTGCCTCTTGGGAGAGGCAGCCATGTGCAAGCCGGGGAGAGAGCTCTTCACCAGAACCTGGTCCTGCTGGCACCTCCATCTCAGACGTTCCAACCTTCAGAACTGTGAGAAATGAACATTTACTGTTTAAGTCACCTAGTCTATGGTATGTTGTTACAGCAGCCTACGCAGACGGAAACAGGGCTCACTGCGATGTTTGAAAAATATGTGGATTCTCTGAGCATTTAAAGAATGCTTCTGCTGTAGTGAAACTGAATTTAATGCAACATTCTAAGAGTTCACTCAAATGTAAACATTGTGATAAGATCAGTAAAAGTTTTATTTTGTTGAATTGATAGGCCTTTAAATATCCTACTCCCCAGAGGCAACTGATTAGACACCAGTCAGGCAATGGGACTGTGCAGGGCTTAGGTTGGTTCCAAAAGGAGCTGTCCATTCAAGGCTGGTGTGCACAGATTAGCATAGCTTACTGCTAGGAGGCCATATAGATTATATAGATTCTAATTATCACTTGAAAACAATTGAGGGGAAATTCCCTGTTTTATGTCTTAGGAAATATATAAGCATTATAGGATTAGCTTCCTTATAGAAGGATTTTTTTTTGGTGGATCCAGGAAACACATGAAAAGCAGATCTTTTCTTGTTAATTGGAAGGCATAGATGATCTATAATACTTAATTTTCAATATGACAGCACATCTCTTGATGGACAAAGTGAGTCAAATACACCACATTTTCAGTTCCTGCATATTGCTTCACTTCAATGATAAGGAAGATGAGGCAATTGTTCTGGCCCCGGGCTCCAGTCCCAGTGCTCTCTCCCCACTAACCAAATGGCCTCCAAGTCAGCCCCGATTTTGCTCATTCTTTAGAATAATGTGTTTCCTTTTGGCTTTGAAGCCAGATCAGGGATGGTACCTTAGTCACTCACTGGCTGTATGATGTTATAGCAGGATTAACTGGGAGATCACCGGTGAAATCACACGCCCTTAAGCCCCCAGCATCCAGTTAAGAGTTGGACATGAACTCTTTCCTTGCAGAGAACTCACTCTACTAAAGCAACAGAAGCTTTCCCCTTCTTTGGTCTTCATCATATAACGACTCCTTTGGAATGTTAGTCCTCCCTTTTGAGTAATACGGTGTTTTTCCTACCATGAAGAACCGTCTTATTGGCTTTAGTACCTGATGGAGAGTATAGAAAACTGTTGTGGTTTTTTTTTTTTACATTTTTTCGAAGATTTTAGGAAACTTATTATTATTCGTTACATATTAGGGCAGGTTTGGGTGATGCTGGCTGAACTAACTGAACTGAAAGCTCAGTAATAATTTCTGAATGCATCCAGTGTAGTTTATTAGACCTACATACTCTTCTTTTAAAAAGTGAATTGAAGTTATACATGCATGTGGTGTAAATAGTTCAAAAGCTTTAAGAAAAACCAGATATTCCCTAGCATTCTATATATATTTCATGGATTTAATATGGATTCTTATCTGTCTAGAAATATTAAATATTAAGCATTGTGATTCCTAAAGAGTTTCTTCTAACTCAAGGTGACTTTTTCTCTTTGTTTATATTGATTTATATCTTTTATATTAGATGCTTTCAGTAGAAGACTTTGATATCTGCTCACATTTAAGAGTGGAACATGATAAATCTGAATAGAAAGTTTAAGCATGTGAGTAGGATGTATCTAATTTGCTCTCTGTTGTGGGGCAAAATGTGGGGGGCATTTCCATGAGCAACGTTAATGTATTCAGAACTTTTGTGCTGTCCAGATTCTTTAGAAAAGATCCTTCTGAAACAAAATCAGGAGTACATCCCTGGCTGCTAGTTTGAAAGAGAGAACTGGGGTCTCAAGACTTGGGGTGTGAAGATGTTTATTTCCTCCTTTCTAAGTATCTCTATGCCTGGTTTCCTTCAGCCCAGAGAACTCTCTATTTCACTCTCACAAAAGGGTAAGTCCCAAATTTTCTGCAAGAGCAGGAGATGTATTGGACAATGTGCTGTACTCTCCATTTTCCCTTTCATAACCAAAGGATCTATTTCACCAACTATTGGGAGTGCCCTTAGTTGAAGAGGGTCACTTGGCCCATGATCCTGCACTGTTTGTGGGAACAGCTTGCTTACAATTACAGGTCAGTGTGTGTCCAGTCCCTTCACCCTACTTAGGACAATTCAGAAAGATCATCCCAGCTGTGAGGCCTTTTTACTACCATGCCAGAACCCAAAGTCATGCGCTCAATCTTTCTTTCTTCCCCACACAAATGCTGATCCTACTAATACTTGCTTCCCAGGGAATGTGAGTTTGGCAAGGACAGTTGTAGTTGCAAATATAAGAAGGGGAATCTGTGGATCTGATAAGGGACTGAAGAGTTAGAAAATTTTAGTTTAAGGTAAATAGTTATATGCCTAGTAAGTAATGCATATGTTAAAGCTTTTGTTTCAGAAAGTACAGATAAAGCCCATCCTGGCTCCTGGGAAAAACAGCCAACCTCCTGGGGCACTGCTACAGATTACTGCCTGGGGACAAGTGGAGGCATCTGGGCCATTGTGTTCTAGGGAAAGGCAGACAACCACCCACCCCTGGGAACAGCTAACTGCCCAGGACAAGAATGCAGCAGTCTCTTTTACTTAATTCTCCTTGAATTGCAAACCCTTCACTGCACCTTGTTTATTCCCTGTCATAAAAATGTTGGCCTGGAAAGAAAATGTAAGATGGTCTGTTAGGGTATGCACTCGCCATCTTCTCAGATCGCCAGCCATCTGAATAAAGCGCCCATAAAGATTCGATCTCTGTCCCTGCTTATTGGGTTTGGCAAGTGACAGGCAGCATGAGCTCCAGTGTCTTTTCCAGTTTCAGGTCTAGCTGCTTCTTAAAAATACTTTCAAATCATCTTTCTGGTTTCAGCTTTACCATCATTATCACTTTCAGAAATATCTATTCCTTAGCTTTTGGAATGTTTTACAGTGGAAATCACATCATTTCTTAGCTTTTTCTATTGTTGGTTAGAATTTAAGTGTCTCAGATCCACTAAGTCAGTTCACACTCACCAATTTTGTTGTTATGACGCTTCTCCAAAAAGGACATAAAGAGGATCCAGAAACACATGAAAAGATGCTCAATTGCTAGCTATCAGAGAGATGCAATTAAAACTACAATGAGATACCACTTCACACCAGTGAGAATGGCCATCATAAACAAAGCAACAAACATTAAGTGTTGGAGTGGTTGTGGAGAAGAGGGGACCCTAGTTCACTGTTGGTGAGATTGCAGACTGGTACAACCACTATGGAAAACAGTATGGAATTTTCTCAGAAAACTAAAAATAGATCTGCCTTTTGACCCAGCAATTCCACTGCTAGGATTATACCCTAAGGACCCAGAAACACCAATCCAAAAGAACCTATGCACCCCAATGTTCATAGAAGCATAATTTACAATAGCCAAGTGTTGGAAGCAACCTAGGTGCCCATCAGTAAATGAATGGATCAAAAAACTATGGTACATTTACACAATAGAATTCTATGCAGCAGAAACAAGGAAGGAGCTCCTACCCTGTGCTACAGCATGGATGGAACTGGAAAGCATTATGCTGAGTGAAATAAGTCAGGTGGTGAAAGACAAATACCATACGATCTCACCTTTAACAGGAACTGAAACAACAAAACAAACAAGCAAGCAAAATATAATCAAAGACATTGAAATAGAAAACAGGCTGACAGTAACCAGAGGGGAGAGGAGAGGGAATTTCAGGGGAAAAAGGGAAGAGATCACAGGAATAAGTATAAAGGACACATGGACAAAAACTAAGGGGGGTGGAAATGGGAGGGAGGTGGGGAGCACTGGGGGGGAGTAAAAGACAGAAAACTGTACTTGAACAATAAAAGAAAAAAGTTGCCTATCAAAAAAAAATTTGTTATTATCCTTGACCTGTGATTTTTGTCTTAATAAATTTCTTGACTGTCATTTTAGTGATATTTGGGGAAAGTGTGCATTTAGTCTTTCAATGTTTTGCTGTAGAATTCACCCTGCATTGAAAAATTTTGACATTTTTATTTGCAGGCCATATTGTATAGTAAATAGAAATATTCATCACTAGAACTTTCTGGTTGCATTGATCCAGGAAAGAAGAGTAAGAAAGGGATCCTATATCTCGAAGTTTGATATATTCTTAAGTAAGTAATGGGAAACTATCAAAATGGAAGGAGTTGTAACAAGTTTGCAATTAGAAGATGATATAAATGACTGCATAAAGACTGAAAAATAGACATTACCTCACAATCGTGATAGTTTATGACTTGAATGACAGTCATAGTTTTTTTAACAGTTGTCCTAATGAGGATAAAATACATATAATGCAGGCATTTAAAAGCTATCCTTTCATTACACTTAGTAGTCATGAGAGATAATATGCATTAGTACGTGCCATTCTAAACTCAGAAGAATAGATGAACTTCAAGAGGGCTTAAAGGAAAATAGTAAATATGATTAAAGGGCTGGGATAAGGAGAACTTAAGTAGTAAGCAGAAGAACATCCAGTTTATTCAGAAGAGATGAATTAGATGGTTTTCTAATGGCCCTAAAGCATATAAAGCAATACTTACTCGTTTTCACATTTATAAGTGCTTTTTCTAAGAAAATTTAATGGGATAATTTGTGGATAAAAGCACTTTATTGATAGGAGGCCATTCAATGTTAGCTTTCTTCTTTTCTTCAAGGATCCAAGCATAATAAAATGGTCTTTAATTTTAACACAAAGAAATGAAGTTTTATATAAGAATTCCTAAAAGTGAAGTTTATTATCGAATTTATTGCTTTAAAAATGAAATTTATGTAAAAAAGCAATGGATGGAGTGAGATTAATGGATGCGTGGAGGTCAGTTTTCTTTGTAAAATGATCCTAGTAATGACACATTTCCTTATTCTTTTTTCTATATTTTCCTATTTTTCCATAATTTTTATAAATGACCAGGGAACAATTTTATAGTGGATAAAAACTTATATTATTTGTATTTTCATTACAACATGATACTGTGGATATATTCCTTTATTGCATGATCATAGGAGATCAAAGTGAAGCTAAACAAGACTTGGCTTCGGCTTCTGACCTTATCATTTATTAAAGGTGTGACTCTCGGCAGGTTACTTAACTTTTAAAAATATCATTGATGACATTGACCACACCACAGGGTTGTTGAGAGGATTAAATTACTATTTTTTGTTTAGAATTTTCTGTGTGTTTACAGGCACACCTGGGAGATATTGCAGCTTTAATTAGAGACCACCAAAATAAAGCAAATGCAGCAATAATGCAAGCCCATTAAATATTTTGGTTTTCCCAGTGCATACAAACATTATATTTACATGTATTCTAAGTATGCAATAGCATTATATCTAAAAAATGTACATGCTTTAATTAAAAAATACTTTACTGCTAAAAATGCTAAACAATCATTTGCACTTTCAGTGTTTCTGAATCTTTTTGTGGGCGAAGGGTCCTGCTTCAGTGTTGATAGCTGCTGGCTCTTCAGGGTGGGGGTGGCTGAAGGCTGGGGTTGGCGGTGGCTTCTTAAAATGAGAGAACAATGAAGCTCGCTGCATCCATTGATTTTTTCTTTCACAATTTTTCTGTAGTATGTGATGTTTGATAGTGTTTTACCCACTGCAGAAGTTCTTTCAAAACTGGAGCCAATTCTTTCCAACCCTGCCGCTGCTTTATCAAGTCAGTTTATGTATTTGTTCCAAACCCTTTGTTATCATTGCCGCAGTCCTCACAGCATCTTCACCAGAAGTAGAATTTATCTCAAGAAAGCACTTAAAGATGAGCAGTTCTCTAAATGGCTGGGACCTAAGCTCTTGGCACCTGAAATCTGTTTTCCTCACACTGGCAAAGCCATTCCAAGAGAACCCATATAAAACAAAAGCAGAAAAAGGAAGCACACTCCTCTACCATCCACTGAAGCACAAACCCATGGTGTCCTGCCTCTCCCAAGCATGCCTCTCTGCAAGATGCTGAAGCCAGAGACATAGGAGTGCTTCCAGACCTTTCTGCCTGTGGTTTTTCAGCCTGCCCCAAGTGCTGCTGCCGTCATTCATGAGAGTATTGCGACAGTAATAATCCCTGATCGGGGAACATTCCCTAATGCCAACATCTAGGTGAATTCTGATGCACATAGAGAATTTCGCTAAGAATGTATATTCAATCAGGGCGTCAAGTTATATGCCTTTTTAAACTCTTAGCCCAAACTTACTGAATTTCTTAATATGTGTTAGTCTGGTGCTTCAAGTAATTGGTTATTCGATTGTAAAAAGTTTTTAAATGTTAAATCCACCAGAAAAAGGATTAAAACATGTATCCATTCTCAAAGTATGGCAATAAAACCAGAAAAAAAATAATGGAAATTAGACTAATAAAGAATTAGTTCAATAAAGTTTTGTCTAATAATCATAACCTACTGATGAACAGAAGACATTTAGTTCATAGATATATTTTGCTTAACTGCAGAGAACTGAATATTTTTATTTAAAATAGAATAACTTGGTGGAGTATTCCATGAGTACCACCCTCAAGTCCTCCCCGTGGTGTATCACACACTTCACTCATCACAGTGCCACACAGTTCCTATAGGGCACCATGTTTGGAACCCTAGCGCCTACTGTTTACCATAAGAAGATTCCAGGAGACAATGATATTGGTGAATATATTAAAAAAACCCTTTGGGTTCCAAAATGTAGGTAATACAATAAAATACAGATGCAGTTAAATTTCTTCAGCCACTTTAAGCATCTATCTGGGCTTTTCATTTCCAATTTCATCACAGATTTGTCAAGAGTTGGTATAGATCTCCCTGAAGCAGAAACCTATCTCCCCAGAAAAAGAGAAAAAGTACTAATTTTTACAAAAGTTCTTTCTTCAGGCCACTGCTCTTTATTAGAATTTTCTCTGTGTTCTTTCATTATGCAAACAAAAAAAATCAGCCTGAATATTTCATCAAGTGAAAGGAACATTATTACTATGTTCCACATTGAAAATTGAAATATTCAAAGTACATAAAATCATCTTAGATGTAATTAATATCTGATCAGTGGCTTAATGTCTGTCCTTGTGGAGAATATATTTTTTAAAGAAATAACTTCAATTGTCTCAAATAATGTGACCAAATTGAGATTCTCAGAAACTGAAAGGCAAACCCAAGAGTCAACAAGAACAAAAAAAAAAACAACAACAAACAACAGCAGAGATTCTACTTGAAGTGAAAGAGCCATTCAATCCCAGCAGTAAAAACACATTTTGAGAGGGAACAGACTTTGGTAAATACAAGTCAAATTGTCTTTGACTTAAATCAAGCAGAAAACCAAACAACACATTCATCAAAATGTACACTTGAGACATTCAGCTTTGATAATTATGCAAAAGCAAGAATGTTACAGTTTTCCATCTCTGAATAGTTAAAATTCCTAAATTGGACAACAGTTATGCATTCTTTTATTTACCCATCCACCCATCAAATATTTTAAAATCCTCACCTGAGCATATTTTTATTGATTTTAGAGAGAGAGGAGTGATGGGGAGAGAGGGGGGCGGAGAGAGAGAGAGAAATTAATGTGAGAGAGAAACATCGATTGTCTCCCATACATACCCTGAATGGGATTAAACCCACAACCTAGATGTGCCCTGACTGAGGATTGAACCCACAACCTTTTTGGCGTATAGGACGACAGTCTAACCAACTGAGCCACCTGGCCAGAGCCATCAATAGAATATTTATTGAGTAGCTACTAACCATTAGACAGTCACTCTATATGTGTTGGGTTTATGATCTTGAACAAGAGAGGCAAACCCTGTTTCCTGGTGAAGTTGACAGTATAATGGCGTGCATTACAGTTAGTAGTAGGAAGAGGCAGATTCAATTAAAGAAAAACAACTTTTGTCAGTGTACTGACTAGCAATCTGCTGCTGCCTGCCAAAAGTTAGACTGCAGAAAGGACATCCTCGCATTCAAATGCTGATTTGTGTGACCACTGAAGACAACATGAAAAGCCTCATGCAGCTACCCCTACATTCTTAAGACAAATTTGAAGTGCCCTCTTTTTAGAAATCGGAGTTGGATTTCCCCAGTTCTGGGATAAATGACGATGTTGTCATCGCATAATGAATAACCCAGTGTCAACCATCATTTCAAACCAAATCTGGGACACCCAACAAGAAATAAGCAGAGCAACTGCACTGGGCCCTGTGTCTGCAAATCAAGGCATATTATTATACTAAACTGTTCAATGAAAAATGAAACAAGCATGATAAATGAACTGCTGTGACAGAATATTGGAAAACTGACACATGCAACAGAGTACATACTTTTTTAAGCCTTTTCTATAAAATGCTTTTCTTCATTTCAGATATTAATAACAGAAGTATTTTTTAAATACAGGTACACAATTTATATCACTTAAATGAAGCCTATCACACGAGCCTTAGAGAATTATGTTAAGAGCTTAGGTTCTTGCAGCTACATGCAATTCATATCTAATTATTTAATATAGCTATTATTATTGTTGTTGTATTTTAGAGCATTAATTCTTACTATTTCTTAGAGAATTAACTTAGTTAATACAAACCTTATTTCTACAACTTAGGGTGGACCTCAATGACAACATTGGTATGAAATGCAATACCGGGTCAAGTGAGGCTACATGTTCTCTCACAGTTTCCTAGTTCTATGATACATCACTACTCTAGTTACACAGTGATATTTTAATGATTTCCAAGCACTTATCTTGATGGTCTAAAAATATCATACACTAAGTGTGCCTTTTCTGCAAGATATGCCACCAATTGGTGAATTAATGTGTTTTCCTCTATTGAGTGCAGGTAGAGAGAGGAGGAAATATATAACTCACAATTTTTATGATCATTTTATAACCATGCTGCCTTGCAGTAGTTACTTTACCTCTATAAAAATACTGCCTACTTTTGTGGGACATTTATAATAAGGGAGCAGAAGAAAAACACGTGCTCTGGCACACCCAAGAGGGCATGGCAGCCCTTCAGCCCTCTTACCCATATCTTGCCCTATGCACCTCTTCCATTTGCAGTCTCTGAGTTGTATCCTTTGTAATAATATAAATTAAGTATTTCTCAAGTTTTTGTGAGTCATTGTAGCAAATTATCAAAGCAGGAAGCCCAGACATTGTAGCCAAGTTGGACAGAAGTTTGTGAGTACCCTGGGCACCCAATACTGTGACTGGCATCCGGAAGCAAGGCAGTCTTGTGGCAAGGATTCCTTAAACCTGTGGAATCTGACACTAACTCGTGTCAGAACTGATTTAAATTATAGGACATCCAGTAGGTGTCCAGAGAGTTGTAGAGTGAGTATGGAAAAAAACCCACATATTCGGTGTCAAAAGTGCTGTGAATTAATATAGTTCATACTGACCATGCATATTCTAAAATACCAAAGCAAATAGTAAAAACCAAAACTGCACAGTGATTTCCACAATTTTCTCTTATTGGACGGCTATTACACTTGCTCTCATATCCAAGTAACTTTAATTGTACGACTGCTCTTCCCTTGTGTGTGTAAAATATGCCACAGTATTTAGTCATGCAAACACAAGGGGAAAAGTTTCGTATTTGCAAACATTTCAAATAATAAAAGTGGGGGTAATATACCATGAATGTTTTCCATGGGTGTTGTCATTTCAAAACACAATATATTTGAAATGCTCACACACATTTTTTAAAAGAGCGGAAATAAAATATACATTCTTAAACAGACATAATTGTTGAAATGTCAAGTAGCTGGTTCTAATGAAGACCTTACAACGTAGGCAAGTCCCACAATGACAATTGCTTTTCTCTGGTCACCAAATTCTCTCATCTTACTTCTGTTTAGACAAAAATAATAGCAGCATTTTTCAGTATTAATTTTTGTCAGTGGACATAGAATGTAGGTCGTTTCTAAATAAACTATAAACAGAAAATATAAGGTAAGCAACATAAAGTCTTAGAAAGAATCCTTAAAAATCATTGACAAGCTTGTTTGTGCCTTAAAATAAATTATTATACAGCCATATACTATAAAATACAGATACACAATTCTTTGCAACATTCCACTAACTTTGAGTTTTTATTTTGTATGTAAAATGAAATTTTGCCTGCCTAAGTTTCGAGCTCCTGCAACTTAAATAAAACTGAGAGATGTATTTTTAATCACATGATTTTAACTTTGCTTATCTCTCAGTTCATTTTTCCGAATAAAATAAGTTGGTATAAATCTTTTTATTTCGATAAATTGTTTTCCTATCATCAACCTATTTGCATAGGGATATGAACTTCGAGTTCCTGTCAATTGAGTCTTTAGTACAAGGAAGAGAATGTAAATTCATGTGAATCCCTGAGATTTTGGAATAGGCACCAAAGACTGACTGCCTGGAGTTATGAATATTTATCAGTTGCTGTTATTTAATAGAAAACAATTTTTTCAGAGCATTTGAGTAAACAACTTCAAAATGTTATTCCATCTGTCAATGTTTTCTGAAAACAGTACAAACCTTCTTTTTTATCTTCTGGAGTAATCTTCACTTTTGTATCTGTTATATCTTTGAAGGATGCCAGAAAAAGTACTACATCTCCTTTCTCGTTCTTTATGGGAACAATGTCCAACAGGCACCAAAATGGAGACCCTGCAACAGTAATAAAAATACAAATCAACCACTGTCTTGTGTTTTTTATCCTATAAAAATCTCAAAAATTAGTGGTACACTTAATGAAGTCCTTACTGTTTTCTTCTATCCCACAACTCCCCCCCAAAAATCTTAAAAATGTCAGTTTTCAGATTCCATAAATGTTTAACACATATGCATATCTCTTCATTCTCAAATGAAAAGCTATCTCTGAAAATAAGGCAGTATTCTAAACAAAAACACTTGTCTGTGCTGAGACATTTTTGCTTATGTCATTCAAATTGTATTTCTTCTTTGAACTGGTCGTTGATGATGAAGAATTTCACTTCATGAAGCTTTGCCCCTTCCCACCCCCACCACATACTAGCTCACAAATAAAGACCTTTGTTTGGTATGAGTTCAATAGGGGTTTATTTAGTCGATTTAAAAATCAAATGACTGCTCACCAGAAAGGCTAAAATTAAAAAGATGGAAAATACCAAGTTTGAGGTCAAATAGTGTATACATGTAAACTCTCCTACATTACTGGCTGGTAGCAAATTAATACAAATACTTTGAAACCTGCTCGGCAGTATTAAGACATATTCTCATAATATAATATTATACAGCAATGTGAATGTGAATGAACAATGTACAAGAACTGACAGTGAATGGGATGAGTATCAGTAACAATATGTTGAGTAAAAGTAGCCAGACACAAATGAGTGGAATGCCATGTAAATATATTTACATTCAGCACAAAGACAGGCAAAACTAATCTATGTGTCAGAAGTCAGGTAAGTGGTTAATTGTGGTTAGAAGGGGACACAGGTCAGGGGTTCTGGGATCCTGGTCACCTTACTTTTTTTCTATGATCTTCATGTTATTTTCATAGGAGTGCTCAGTTTTTGAGAACTAACCAACTGTCAACTTTGACTATGGGTATTTTTTTATTATGTGTGTTTTATTTCAAGAACACCTTTTAAAAAGCAATAAAATTCACTTCTATTTTTTTTAGCAAAAGAACCGCGAGAAATATCATTAATAGGCTCAAGTTTAAGCCTAAGACTTACATATGTTTTGAAATGCTTTTATATACAGGGGTGGGCAAAAGTAGGTTTATGGTTGTTTGTGTGGAAAAAGACATGCAGTTTATGATTATCACAATAACTTTAATAACTCAAAAAGAATAAACTTTGTGTTTCATGCACTCACAGCTGTACACATCATTTTGCATACCCCTGTATTTTAAAATACACACTTTAAAAATACACATAAATTCACACTAGATTTTATACTAAAAAGCATTCCTGGGAAGAAATATTGGAAAATTATGAAAAAGTTGTTGATTAAAAGTAAACTATTCCATTCACATATAATTTTTCTTTTGATGGGGAAAACTTTAATACTGGAAATTTCCATCTTACTTGGGAGTTGATCTCATAGTTGGGTATAAGCCAAAAATAATGGAGTCAGAAATAGCCTTGATGTTTTACTGTATTGGGTCTCACAATTTCCAACACAGCTGATACGTCCATCCAGCCTCGGGATCCGTCATTATTTTTCTTTAGTTGAACACTGGATGAACCACTTGATTTATATTTAGGAGCCATCTGACATAAAAATCATATTTTTTACAGCTGCTGCTGTTGTATTTTTCAAAGTGGGGATGAATTCACATGCAATAAATGTGTATATAACGTGTTTACTATATAAAAGGCATGGAGTATGTGCCTGTCCCCTAGATCCTTCTAAAAATTTTAGAGCCATGATTTCCTCTTCACCTTTTTTGTCTCATGCTGATAGTTTTCTTTCATTCATCTTCCTTAATATCTGCACCACAGCAATCCCAGTTTAGGACTTCATCACCAGACTCCATGAGCCCTCAGATCCAACCTCAGCTCCGATGTTAACTAGCCATGTGACCACAGGGAAGTCAATTAACTTCTCTGGAACCTGATTCTCTCAATTGCAATATTCTTACATTCTTCAATCCACGTTGGATATAATATTCTAAAAATGTGAGGCAGTAAAACTATTCTATTGTTTATGACTAATGGAGAAACCTCACAAGTGAACCATATTTTCGGCAAAACATTGCTACCTTCATCATCCTAGGATGGCTCTTACTTCAATTTTTTTCTATGGTTACTACCTCAAGTTGAAAGCCCTCTTCACTAATCCTGTAGCTATGGTAGGAACAAAAAGAACCATTGGACCAAGCTGTCAATCAGACCCTAGAGTCAGTAATAGTGGAAAATGGCATGAATCTGATATTTTGGTTCACATTTTAAAAGCATCTCTCTGTCAATTACCTTGTAAGAGCATCATCCAAGTCAGAGTAGAGGTTATTAATTTTCCTGAAAAGCCATTTTATCTATACACTCAAACCAGGATCATTATTGTCTCCGCAGAGCCTTTGCACGGGTGTACCAATGCATTTCAGAGAGAAGCAAAAGCATAAAATGAGGTGAGAGCCAGGGAATAGCTGCCAACACCGCAGCATTGTCTGACCAGCCTTGATGCACACCAGTCATTTCACACCACGTTCTGGGAGACCTGAAAGATCACTTTGAGATCGTTTTTTTAAGACACAATGAGATGGGTTCTTTGACGTTTTCTAAATTCAGTAAAACTTCATTAATACGGGTGCCTCTATATTCAAGTTTTATAATGATCTGGCATGAACTAGGCTGATGTCTACCTTCCAGTTGCATATATGACAAAAGAAAAAGTGCGTTAGGAAAATAGAGTATAGGACACATAGACCTATTTCCTCCCTCCCTCATTCTCCTTCCCTTCTTCCCTTCTTTCAACTGCTCCTTCAACCATATCCACACCAACTCCCTTACAAATATCTGTAATAACCTCTAAAGTTAGAAAGCAAGGCATACGACACTTGCTTTCTTTTCCAGAAAGAGGATCGATGCCAAATGCTACCAATCAGGTTCAAAGCACTACCTTTCACAATGTTTGCTAATTTAACCTTCCCTGCTCCCCTACATCTCTCCACCAGGTCCTCTGCACTAACTCTCTGACAAAATCTTCAACCTTCCATGATGGTAATAATTCAAGGCTATTCCCCAGGGTCGACTTCTTCCTCTTTACCCAAGAGCACAGTGATGGTCATGCAACGCCTTTTGGGTAGCAGCAGTTCAGGCCTGGCACAGTCAGTCTCTAACAGAGTTAGGTGGGAGGGGGCAAATCCCCCGCCCTCAAATTCTGAGATGTGTAGGATTCTTAAAAGCAGGGTTAGAGGGCAGAAATCTTGCGTCAATTTTAACTCCTTTTGTATATAGCAGCCAGTAATTACCATGTGGGTTGGTGAGTGCTAAAACAGATGAGGCTCTCCCAGAATTTAAGTTAATAACACCTTTAATTTCCCTGGATAAATACAATTCATGTGGAGAAAACAGGGTTTATACCCTATATGGTAAAATGTATTTTCAGGATTGCCTAAATAATTACACAGAGCTTAAATCTGGTGGAATGTTCCATGTCTCCATTTTGGTACTTTCTTTTTCTTCGCTGGGAAATAAGGACACAGGAAAATTTGACTTGCTAATATTTACAAGTGAAAAAAGATGTATATGTATTCCATATATGCCCCCCCAAAGAGAGTATTTGTCAATAAGTGAAAACTAATGATAATATTTCCAGTATCAGTTCATGGTTTAATAGCCTAACGCAAGGAGGTGCTGATATAAAGAAAACCAAGTTATGGGCTGTTTCCTTCTCTTGAATGACTATGCTGTCATGATGAGTTGTTACAAGTTGCATTTCTCAATGTCACACAAAGTGGGACATGGAGGCTTTGCATGTCCTCCTGGTTCTTGTATCAGCAGGATTTTAACTGGGTTTTTAATGATAAACATGTGTGATCTTAGTTTTTGCAATTATGACAACGATATTATAATTTCCTGAATGTCATCGGCATCAGTCTCGTGTGACCTACATATTTTCAGGTGCTCCTCACATTTCACATTAAATCTGATGAGTCTTGTTTTCAACAACCATTGTTGCAGTGCTACTTCCTTATGATGCGGTGACAAGTTCGGCAGTTTTCATACATTAGTCCAGGGGATATGTATTGGGGTGGGGTGGGGAAATGACCACAGGTACGTGAACAAGGCCACTGCTAATGGGAGCTGAACACCAGGACACTTCCGTCTGTAGCAGCGATAGGAGGGCTGCTGAGTCACCATGGAGCGCTTTATCATCA
The DNA here is from genome assembly GCA_004027735.1 of Carollia perspicillata. Taxonomy (NCBI): domain Eukaryota; kingdom Metazoa; phylum Chordata; class Mammalia; order Chiroptera; family Phyllostomidae; genus Carollia; species Carollia perspicillata. Next base: position 16,481 of record PVKM010013049.1, read on the forward strand.
TTGGCTAGTGCGCTGTTCGGGCCTCAATCCTCTCTTGCTCACACTTCAAGTGTTTTCTGTCTCTAGTCTTTCTCCCATGCCGCTTCTGATAAGCTGTGATAATATACAGTCCTGAAGAAAAACACCCAGCGACTCTTCACTGTTTGCTTAAAGCATTAGCATAACATTCCAAACTTGTATTAATTTCAAGAGACTAGAAAGGAAAACAAGAAAGGGATGGCTAATGTGAGGAACGAACTTAAAGAAAGTGTCATATGAAAAAGGACAGGGAAGTTCCTTGGAGTACCTACCCCCTGGTACTCCAGTGCCCTGGAGTCAGAGCAGACAAGCCCCTATTGCAGCATCACCAGTTCTTTTTGGTATTTGTACTACACTAAGGGATGAAAGCAATGATTCTTTGGTGAAATAGCAGGTAAAGGATTCACCTTATCTTCAGAGAACACCTCTTCCAGGGACCATCCATCTACAGTGCAGCCCATATAAGTTTTAAGTCTGCTCAGTTCCCATTCAATTTGCTTTGAGTGGATACCTCCCCCCCCCCCCCCACCAAACACTCCAGGATACTAGTGGACCAAAGTGAAGAGCACTGGGGCCCTGACACCTTGGGTAGTAGTAAAGGGCAGAGTGGGGTTGGTGAGAGATGAACTGAAACAGCTGGACACTTCCCTGAGCTGGGCAGTGGCTACAGACACCTTTCGTTTCAATGTTTAATGAATAACAAAGAGCTCATAAAACAATGTACCTTAAATTTGTTTTGGTATAGAAAAACAGATTGACAAAATACAACAGCATATTAATGGTGGTAGATTGTGGAATTATCATTTCAATGTTATTTTCCTTCTTCAGATCTTTCCTTATTTTCCATTTTTGTAGAATAAGCATGAGGAAACATATAGTGGAGATTAAGTCAACTCTAGAGATTTAGAATAAGAAGTGCAAGGAGTTCCAGACTGGGCAGCGTGAGTGATGAGGTCATGTTTCTGGGGCAATCGATTTATGTGTTTCCCATGATTATTTAAGTTCTAATACGGCAGATATTCCGTTTCAAAATTTGAGGAAAGTTTCATGTTAAGTGAGGATGTTCAAAAGAAGAGATGGGAAAAGGGGAGGAAAAAAGGAAGAAAGGAAGGAAAAGAGGAAGGAGGGAAAGAAGGAAGGGAGGGAGAAAAAAAGAAAGAAGGAAGGAAGAGTGAATCAAGTGATGCTTAACTAATTTGAAGGTGTCTAGTTTTGAGGTTTTTTTCCTTTCTTCCCATTTTGCTCCAAATCCCCTTTGCCCTTAAATAAAATACTTTATTCCTCTCCCAGGAGTATGTATAGCCACTTTCCAGAAATCTCTAATAATTGTGTGGAAGAGAAGGGAACTTGAGATCCAAAGAATACTCCCAAGATGGGCTTGGTCAATAGTTCCAACATCCTTGTTCAGCAAGTCATTTACTGTATTATTGACCAGTAGAGCTATTACTTGCTTTAAGAAAACCCAAGTGCTCCTGATGGTAAACACAGATAATTATTACTTACAATGGAAAGGATTTTCCATATGGTTTCAACACAAATTCAGCTGGGATAGGTTTTGAGGAGGAGCCAGGACATTTGGGTACAGTCTGATGAGAAATACAGGTAAAGCAGTCCTGACAATATTATGCACACAGCAAGGACTTAATAATAGCTTTCATTTATTAACCTTCTATTGTGTACTAGACACTGGGCCACATACATTTTATGGATTATATGTAAACTCCTCACTGATCAATCTGACCAATATTTTACCAAACTGAACCATACTTTATAAATCTGAAAATTGAGATGGATAATGTCTTCAGGGTCACAGAGCTAATAAGTGTCAAAAAATAAAATTTAAGACAAGCCTTTGATTTTCTAATTTTCTTTATTATATATTCTAGGAATAGTCCTATTCTATGAACAATGTTTGAGGAATTGGGTTTCTCTTCCATTTAATTTCCCTTTCTATCCATGCTATAGGACATAATGATACACATAGTTTTAAAAATGTCACATTATAAAAGAAGAAAGTGAAGTAAAACCGTTGGATAATCAACAAACTTCACTCTCAAGCCTATAATAAGAGTAGAACTTCTGTTGGAAACAAGATGCAGCTACTTTGGTTTCAGATTGGAATATGTCCTTAATTGTGGTACACCTGGCACTCTCTTAATTTGCTTGAGTAGCCAGTGAGGCAATGAGATCACAAAACCACCATTCACGCTGCTTTCAACTGAGACAAAGAGAATGCACTTATACAAGCTTCATAATTGAGGTTTCTAACTATGGATACCTAGTTGCCGATGTATGTGTATGTCACTGACTGCTGACCTCAACTCCTGGCGATTCCATGAAGGAGCGATGCCTTCCATGTCTTGTTCTCATCAATTGTGCTCAGTTTGCAGAGACTCATGCCTACATCTTCTTTTATAGAGCCAATCTATCTCATATTTGGTTTTCCTCTTTCCCTACCGCCTTCTATTTTTCCCCAGCACTATTGTGTTTTCCTAAGAACCCTGACTTCTCATAATGTTCCCAAAGTAGGACAGCTTTAGTGTTGTTATTTTTGCCTCCAGCAATGGTTCAGGCTTACTTCGCTCTAAGACTCACTGTTAATGAATGCATTACCATATTCTGACCTCATTCACAAAGCCTTTGTCTGACCCCTCCTCTCAATATGTTTCTGCTTCTCCATTTCATAGGAAGCTTCAGAAAAGGCAAACTCTGGCTCTAGATAGGACACATGGAAACATCCGCTGAACTTATTTTTTCTAAGACTGGAAACAACAAAGAGAACTGAGTCCTAATCAACTCTGAACCACGGCTTTCTCTTTTCAATGATCATCTCAGGGAAAGAAGACCTAATGAAAGGGACCGTTAGCAGAAAAATACCTGATCCAACAGGCTTAGCTTCATGATTGCTACTTGTAAGCCACTTCTTTCTGGCAACAAAGCAGTGAAATAGACGTACTCCCTTGATACTTGACTTTAAGAGAAGCAATTTAAGATTTCTTCAAACTTGCAGTTGCTTGGTGAAAAAGAACTTGCTTTAAATGAGAATTTGAGGATAAAATTAACCATCTATAACTGCACAAAGCTTCTGTTGGAGGAATCTAAGGTTTTTGCAGGGCAATAGAAATGATTTTTGGTGCCAATAAACATAATACCTACATGACCTCAGAATGGTTAGGAGGTTTGGAGATACTGGATTTAGTGTAGGACCCCCCCAAAATATTTGGAGATTACAATGTAAGTAATTGGATATAGTTATTCATTTATACAACAACTATTTACCGAGTGCCTGTTATGGCCAGAAACTATTTTAAGTGTTTGGATACATCAGTAAATAAAACAGAATAGAACTCTGTCCTGTGTCCTAAGATAACTTATATTCTCCTCTGGAGAGAAACACAATAAATTAGAAATAATTATATAGTTTATTAGAAGATTTTAAATGGTACAGCAAAAAGAAAATGTAGAGGATGGTAAGGGGATACGGGATGTGGGGAAAGGTGGTATAGGATGGTAGCATGACATTATTAAAGACTTATTCATTAAAATGCTACTTAATATTTGTGTGTTATTGCTAACAGTGTTTTAGCTAACATTGTTTTAGAAGCTAACAGTGAAAAGAGCATGATGTAGATCTGAAGTCAGGCAAAGAAGAAAAGAAAGAAAGGGAAATTGGATGGCAGTGTCTTAGGCTGCAGTGTAGTTCTAATGATAGTTCACTGTGGCCATCAGGGAGTCATCCAGCCAAGTCGACCATCAGAGCAGCTCTGCATCTCCCAGGAATAGAGCTGTCTTAGCATTCCTGCTCACTCAGTCATTGGCTGGGAGCAGCCGATGGAAAGTTTGGCCTTTGTGCTGTGATGTGTTTCAGACTGCAGCGGCTACAGCCATCAGCCAATTAATCCCCTGCAATGAGAGATACAAGAGGCACATTCTCATGGTTGCTGTATTAGCAAAATAGACATCTCAGATTTTTGACAGAACGCCATCTTGCCCCTTCCTCTTGTCCCTGCATGCTCGTATTCCATTGGGAATCAAAACTCTTCTGTGCATGACTAGTCCTCACAGGAAGGATGAGCAAATGGTCCACAGTGGACCGATCAGTCTTTCACTTCTGGTAATTTCAATCTTGAACAGAGGAACCCAAGATCAAACAAAGAGGAAGCAGATTCATTCAACAATGAGGGCCAGAAAAATCTTTTCAGTTATTCCTGCCACTTAGACTTTACAGAACACTACCACTCCCTGCCTTTACGAGGACTAACTGCTCATTACTTTCTTTGATTCCGTAAGTAACAACATGTTTTCAATAAATGATTACTCTTGTCTAAGTTAACTAGGATCAGTTTATGTTGCTTATAAAAAAATCCTAGTTACAAAATGATATCTTTAGAAGAGACGGTCAAGATGTAATATAGAGAACACAGAGCTTAGATGACATTACATGTGGAGGAGTCTTGGATTCTTCGTTTTCTTGCTGAGTGTCCTCAGACACAAGTTTTACATCTCTCTGCATCACATCTTTATACTGGATACATGGTCACTTCCTGCAATTAAGAGCTTTGAAGAGGCCAATATATATAAAAGTATTTATACCTTTTGACTAGTTATATAAAGTAAGGGTTTTGCTTGTGTGTGCTTTAACTTTTTTAACCATAAAAAACAATCAGGCACAACTATGGCTCAGTATTAATATTTGTTAAAGCCAGATGGTAGTATGGGGAGAGAATATTTATTACAAAAATCATTTTTTGTCTATGTATAAAACATTTCATATTTTTCAATTAAGAAAATATCACTTTGGAAAATGATAAATTATTTAGTATTTCCTTGCTCATCTATTCTAATATCAAGTTCTAGTACACAAAGGTATCTTAAATTTCTGGAGTTAGAGAAGATCTTAAAGATTATGAGATGGAACTCTTTACTGTAAAATTAAAAATCCTCAGTTCAGAGTGGTTAAGTCAACTGTCCAAGGTCAAAATGTTAATTGGTGGAACAGTTGAAACTAGACCTTAAATCATACAACTCTCAACTTTATGGGGTTTGTGCTAAGATACAGTGCATTTCTCTAAACATAAAATAAAAATCACCAAAGGAAAAATATCACGTACATGAATAATCTAGTTTTGAAATCTTTAAAGGGAAAACTGCAATGTTTGTATATATTATTGATTAATTAAGCCAGGACGTGTAACAAATCATGCATTGATCAAATCCCTTTTAAGCAATTAGGTTCAGATTAGAAACCTGTGTTTAAAAGATTGGGCAAAGAAGATAAAAAAGGATGGAAAGTATGTCCTATGAGAGAGCTGAAATTTTGGGGTAAGCATTTGAAAACAAGGAGAAAGGAATTAAGAAGATACGGTTAAGGATCTCATGACAATTCTCCAGTGTATAAATAGAAGATTGCAGTTTCAGGCGTCAAGTTAGCACTTTCCAAGAACATGCAGACAACAAACATACTGCATATTTCTTCCATTGTGCAAACTCTCAGTGAAGACTCATGAACACTGTGCCAGATTGCCCTGAGTCACAAGTTGGCAGGCATGTGAGACAAAACAGTTAGATGCTTCCTCAACTCAGTGCTTCTGCTCTAAAATGCAGCTGGTATCTCACCAGAAACTTGAGGCCAAACCCTAGTACCTGGGTAAGCACGGCTGTACCAACCGTGCTCAGGTGAGGTATTAGCACCGACAAGCCTGCCCCAAGGCAGACATCGCCAGTGAAAAATAAATCTATGCATAGTATTTTCTCCCTAGCGTCTATACAATTATAAGGCATTTTCCTCCAAAACAACAACAGAAAAGACATTTGGAATCCATACATGTAATTAAAACATGACAATTCAGAATTCTTCTAACTACATGGGCTCTAATTTGTTATTCCACCTGACAGATTTGGCAGGTTCATCTTCAGAGGTCAGCAAACATTATTTTGTAACGGGCTAGATACTAAATAGTTTTAGCTTTGTAGTTCATGTAGTCTCTGTATCACCTACTTCACTCTGCTATTAGAGTGCTAAAATAGTAACAGATAATACACGAACAAAGGAGCATAGCTGTTTTCCAAGAAAACATCCTTTACAGAACACAGGCGTCCTGGGGGATGTGGTCCACAGTCCGCACTTTGCCTTCACGCAGAGGCCCACCGACTACTGTACACTAGCCGTTCACTCTTGATTCCTTGAGGGTTTTGTCCAGGCTCTTTACTGCCACAGTACCAATAAGAAGTGCTATTTGTTGGTGCAAGAACCAGCTAAAGTCTTTCTTTAGGTAGAACCTAGACTATGAATGTCTTAGTGGTGTGCATTCTAAAAGATTATCCAGATCACCTTCATTTCTTAAGTAAAGTGTCGTCATTTCTTTTTCTTTTGGCTATGAGAATAGACTTAATTGTCTTTCACTTGAAAAACCAGCTGAGAGTGATCACTGGCAAAGCTTTTCCTCCCGTTCCATAACCAGAAGCTACTTTGGAGATTATGGCACTGAGTAGGAACTCTCTGAGATGCATTACAAAGCAAAATACATGCAAATCGGGAGCCTACAGGAGTGGAATGGAGACGGGTCAGAGTCTATAGGCGGCAGGCCAACAACACAACTAGCAGCTAAAAAATGTTCCACACTTACTAGTCTGGCAATCCCTTCATGCATGTAGATGGACAGTTTTCTAAACTGTTCTAAATATTATATATAACGAAACTACCTTAGGCAAAGGGAATTTTTTTGAACCTTAAAATACATTCTGAGTTTAATGTTTACCCTCTTAATATCTCTTTTTAGGAGCATTGTTAACGAGATTTCTTTTGTTGTTTGACTCCTCCAGTGTTTCTGAAACAGTGCCTTTAAAAACAAAAACAGCGGAACAGGATGTTTCAAAAGATAATTTAGTGGACTTAGAATTGAGGAATTCTGGGAAAGTGAAGGCTTTAAGAAAAATAGTTCTTCTTATCAGATTAAATCAGTTCTCAAGTTATAGTTTTGTTACATTGTGAATTGATAATACCAAGCCATAAGGTATTTTGTCACTTGATGTCATTTTTAACAATGATGCATCTTGGGTCCTATCATCAGTGCTTGTGGATTATTAAATATTAAAAGAAACAAACACACAAAAAATGAAATCCATGCCCCAGATTTCCCTCCCCTCACATATCAAAACATATACATCCAACAAAGTATAAAGCGCCAGATGCACATTTTAGAGTCATTTCTAGCACCTCAGTCCTTCTCATCCCCTAACTCAAGAGATCAAATCCTGTCCATTCCAGTGGCTAAACCTCTAAAATCTGTTTTAAACCCATTCGCTCTCTTTTACCTTTACTGGCCACATCCTAGACTAAGCCAGGGATTCTCAAACTGCTGTGTGCACCTAAAACCTCTGAAGGGCTTGGGAGGGCACAGATTGCGGCGAGGCCCCAGCTCCAGATCTGATTCTGTATGTCTGCATGAGACATTCCTTATAAGTTCCAAGTGATACCAATACAAGTAGTCTTCAGATCACCCTCGGAGCAGCACTTGTCTGAGTGGCCACTATCACTTAATGTGGACCACCAGCAAAAACGATCTTTGTAAAATGGAATAGTCATCATGTGACTTCCTTGCTTAGAATGCTGAATGCCTTTAGTTAACTCTGGTGATAGCCTGGGCTTGATCTATAAAGTCCCTGTGGTCCGTCTGATTCCTATCTACCTTCCCACCCCCACGTGATTCCTTGGTGCATGTTCACGAGAGACACTTGGACTTTTCTTCTCCCAAATGAAGCAGTCTCTTGTGGGACCTTTGCACATGTGACTCTCTGCCTAGAATGCTTATATCCTTTGCTCCACATACTCATCTTCAGTCTACTTATCCCTCAAAATTCAACTCAAACATCACTTCCTCGATGAAGCCTTTTTCATAGCAGAGGCTAGGTTGCATATCCTGTTATTCCTTCCATAACAGCCTGTAACTTGTCTGCAAACTAATTAACAGTTTTGTGCAATTATTTGATGTATTTTTCTCAGTAGACTATAAGGGTCAATGGAACCAGGACTATATTTTATTTTCTCTTGCACTCTCTCACATTCAAAGCAGAGTACGTGGCCCAAACATCACATGCACTCTAAGATTTGTGTTCAAAGAACAAAGTTATTATGCGATGAATTCCAACTTTATAATAAAATTGCTCTGGTTGCAAAGATGATAGCTAACATTTACTGAGTGCCTATGTGCCAGGCACCATGCAAAGCACTCTGCAAGAAATATTTCCTCTAAACTTATGAAATAGATGCTTTACTATTATGAACATCTTAATTATAGCCATTTTACATATAAGATGATTGAAGCTCAGGAAGTTAAATACATTACCCCCAAAAACAGAGTTCATAAGTATGGGAGCTTTTTTGCCTGGTAGGAACAAATCTGGACTCAGAATCATTACAGCCAACACTTATGTCATTCTTTATATTTTCTGTCACTTACTTTCTTTATCCGATCCCCTCGATAGTATTAATAAAAAAAATCTCATCTCTTTTTGCCTCTTATAGACAAGAGTCGATATTGAAGGGTAAAATGACTTGGCTAAGGTAATGAGCAGCACATTAGTGACTTAGCCAGAACACAAACTCAAGTCTTCACACACAAAGCTCGTAATTTTTTTCCACTGAAGGTGATTAAAAAGTACTCTCTATGGTAAAAGGATTAGTATCCAGAGGGGAGAGGGGAGGGAATTTCAGGGAAAAAGGGAGGGGATTACAGGAACAAGTATAAAGGACACATGGACAAAAGCTAAAGGGGGTGGAAATGGGAGGGAGGTGGGGAGCACTGGGGGGGGGGTCGACTGGGACAGGAGTAAACAACAGAAAACTGCACTTGAATAACAATTAAAATTAAAAAAAGAAAAATAAAAAAATAAAATATTCATCTGAAAATTTAAGCATCCTGCCAAGTTGTTCAAGGCCAACAATCATACTACTTCTTGAGGCATTCTTTCAGCTTTGAGAGATATTCACACGCCAGAGCCTTTAGACAGAGTGAAAATGCTTCTTTTTCTCTTATTCAGAGGGTTCTCACTGTCTCCAATACCAAGCACACGGATTGCTGAGCTGTGTGTAAGTTACTAGCTTTGTCTGCATTCTCTGGTGCTGTCTCTCCAGCTGCTCCCTCTTGCCTTTTATTGCCAGCATGCTCTGGGGAGGCTCTCACCTGTCTTGCCTGCCTTATTTATTTACCTCCTTCATGCCTGCATTGGCTCAACCTCCCAGAGGCAGCTGTGGTAGAAAGGACTCAGAGCAAAGGGATGTCAATGAATAAATTCTCCAGACCCCAATCCTGCATTCTTGAATTAAGGTACCTCAGGACAACCTGGTAACTCCTCATGTAAAAAGATGTTGACATTGTAACCTAGCAGAAAACTCCAACATACCACTTTCTCTACCTACAAGGGACAGAAAATTGAAACAAATTCTCCAAGTTGAAAAGAAGAAGAATATTCTAGTAATGAAACCAGTGTCTAAGGAGCTGAAAGAAATGGAGTGAATGGGGTCAGAGGTCTGGGGAAACTTGGAAGGAGAGGCAACTCCTTAAAGATGAAACAAGAGCAAAATGAGTTCATAGAAGAATGTGGAAGTAGACTGATACAGAAGCTCAAGTCTGTTCCAATATGGCAATAGTTCAGGGCTTCAGTTGAAAGAGCAAGACAAACATTTTTATTTATTCATCTAAATCAGTAGGTATTTATTATGTACCAAGGACCATTTTAGGCACTGTGTAGGGGACTGGTTTGTTTTAGTCCGGCAAATGTGACTCGGCTCTTTATGGAAAATCTACAGAAGCGAAGAGGTGGGCAGGAGCCAGACCTTCAAACCGAGTTTTCCCGTGGGAATCAGGCCTAGAAAATGCATACAGACTGTTACTGCTTGCTCTTGCTAAAACTCCATCACCGTGATCTAAAACAACAAATGTGTATTGTCTATCTTCAAGGTAATTTCCAAAGCCTGTATAAACTTTCCCAAGGACAGAGCTAATCAGCTCATCGCCATTCCCCTCTGCATGTTATTTTCATTTCCTTGATTGTACCAAAAATATAGACAATAATATTCTATGTAACAGATAATAAATCTTTCTGATCTAAGACCTGAGGAAAACAATAAAAGCTTGTCTAGGCAAGGGTCAAGGCGCTCTCTGCTTAAGAGAGTGGCCGAGGCATCCATAGACACTCTCCCCTTGAGAGAGTAGCTGTGCCATCCCCCTTTTCTCCACAGGATTGCTGTCGCCTGTTCATTTATTCTCAGCGTCAGCCACAACAGGCGGACTCTGCTGGCCGGAGTCCGCCACAGCACGGTAGATACCAAGATTAATATGGCACCAGAAAGTTCACCCTTGACCATGCACAATCTAAAGGAGAAGATAGATGTATAAAGAGAAGGTTATAGCACAGAATGTGTCTTAGTTGGTTTGGGCTACTATAACAATGTGCTATAGATTGAATGACTTACAAACAACAGAAATTTATTTCTCCTAGCTCCGAAGGCCAGAAGTCTTAAGATCAGAAGGCCAGGATGGTCTGGTGAGGATCCTCTTCTAAGATGCTGACTGCTGACTTTTCAATATATCCTCACATCACAAAAAGAGGCCAGGATGGCTCTCTGGCCTCTTCCTATAAGGGCACTAATCCTATGTACAGGGCTGTGTCCTTATGACCTAATTATCTCCTAAATGCCCCACTCCCTAATTGAATGGGGATTGGGGTTTCAGCTCAGAAATATTAGGGGAAAACATTCTGTTTATTGCAAGATGGTACCTATGACAAAGAATGGAAACAGAACATGAAACAGGTCATAGTTGTTGAAGGCCTCACAGAGAAGTTAAGCTTGAACTGAGTCTTGATGATTTTATTAGCTTGATGTGAGAGTGGAGGGGATGTGTGTGTCATTCCTGGCAGGGGGAACATGAAGGACAAAAGCACAAGACAAGTTAAAACATGAAACATTAAAAAAATAAAAGCTATAAAAGAGGTTGAAACATGGGATTATGCTAGAATATGAATGAGGAGTCAGGAGAGGAAAAAAGGTGGAAAGGGAAAGGATGATTTTGAAGGGACAGATTATAGACTAATGCAAGCTCATGAGTGGCCTTGTATGCCAGACTACAGAGTTTGCATTTATCCTGAAAAGCAATGAGGAACCACTGAAGGCTTTATCATAGATTAGTGGCATGATCAGATTGGTACTGTAGGAAGAAGCTTTGGAGGCGGTCAGGAAGGGGAATCTCAGGGAGCACAGCTGGAGACTGGGTGACCGGTTAAGACGAATTATTGCAACTCAGGGCCTTGAATATGAGTCTGAACTAGGGCAGTGGCAGGATGAATGGCTTTTCATATCAGGGCAAGAGGGTCTAGGTGGGTGCCCTAGAGATCTGAATTTCTGGCGCCTGTTATTGTATATATTTGGTAGGTGTCGTGGAGTAAAAGCTCATTACTGGGAAATAAAGCACAATTCTACTTTTAAATCATTGCAACCAGTCAATATTATATAATTATTCATATCAAGCATAAACTCTAAGCATGACTAGAATCACATAATTTTTGTGTGTGTCAATCTTGTAATTCTTACACAGTCCAAAGACATAGAGCTCTCAGCTAAGACATAACAGAATCTTTACAGGATCTTTTTGAAGATGGTTAGGTGCCCATGGCTTTCTAGTAGGGTGATGGGGAACCAGTAACCAGCCCACAGGCCCAGGCTCAGAGTGTTCCAGGATCAGGCATTGGATTCAGGCACCTAACTGTGAGATTCTGAGGGTCTGGCACACTGGGAAATGGGAGTAGACAGGTCCTTCTAGTTGGGGGTAAATGTCAGGGGAGGAAGGGATATTTATTAAATTGCTATAATGTTCAGGACCAGCCTCGTAAAGGGCCCTGGGCTTTGGTTTAATGATCTGCTGTTAGTGTCTTGAAATTTTTAGTATTTTTAAGAGGGGTCTACATTTTTACATTGTCATGGGCCCTACAAATTATGTAGCTTATCTTGATAATGTATGTTGTACAATGGTTATTTCATTTGGTCCTTCATCAGACATCTATGAGGGTAGCATTGCTATGGAAAAGATCAAGATGAGACTCAGACAAGCAAAGTCACTTAACTAGGATACATACCTAGGCAGTAGAAGAGAGCTAAGATTCTACCCCAAGCCTCTCTTAACTATTGCTCACTTTATAGTAGCTATTCAGAACTAGTCTTTAGCCTGGACACAGTAAGTACAGTGGGAAGACCTTGGCCAGGGCTTAATCCTCCAAGTTCAATATCACTCCTTTCCATAGAGAGAGAACCTTTAATATAATAAGCTTCCCTTTTTTCAATGGGAACTTGTTTAGCACCAAAGATTCTCAAATATTGTGGTTGTATTTCATTTCTGGCTAATAAATATGGAATAATGAATAGTCACAGGTACAAAAATGAGGGCCCTTAATGGGTTCTTTCCTTGTTAGCCTGCCAGTTATTCCTGGAGGGAGGGGTATGGAGAGCACCTGGGAAGTCCATCCATCTATTCTCATAGACTAGAGGGAGGTGAGGAAGAACCATGAGCTTCCTATGTAGAAAGCTTAGGTTGACCATGCCCATGAGCATGGCTTAGTGTTTAAGGTACAGGAGTCAGGAATCAGATGGTCAGGACTTGGATCCCAGCCTTCCACTTAACTCCTCTGTGATTCGGTTTAACTGTGAAATGGGGAATTAATAAGATCTGCCTCAAAGGGTTGATGTGAGGATTAAATGAAGTAACAACCCAGGCAAAGAGCAGAGCATAGAGCTTGGCCCTCAGTGAACACTCAGTAAACGTTAGCTGCAGCTACTTTATGAAGGTGTCTGTGTTAAGTCAGGAAGGCTGATGTTGAAGAAGTGAAGGTATGCAGGAATCTAGTTAGGTAGGGGCAGTGACTGCTCACTCTCAGCAGGACAGGCAAAGCTAAGCATTTCCTGACGACCCATCTACTCATTTGTCTCTCTTTGTGCCCATCATTCTGGCTGGAGAGCCTGGGTGAGCGCTTCAATAAATGGGCTGATGTAAAGCTTCTGTTCATTGATTAAACAATACAACCTGAACCATGGGCAAAGAAAAAGGATAAGCTTTCTGTTACAGTAGCTCGCTCAGATCTATGAGAAGCAGACCAGGAAAGCTGCCTACATTTACAAGTACAAAGCTTGAATTCATACAAGTGATAAGAAAAACTGCAAGGCAGGCTCCTCACTCAGGTTGCATGTGCTGATTTTAGCTCATGTTCTTTCTGACCCCTTTGCCTTCCTGCTACAATCACTTTGAATCTGTTTACTATATTTGCATTTCTGAGCTTCGTTTCTTGAATGCAAAAGCCACAGGACAGACATATGAAATACTAAACTTCTATCGAAATATGTGAGGGATGCCATCCAAGATTCTCCAAAGCAATGCATCTCTCGCCTGAACCCCACCTAACACCAACCTCTGCTGGCTCCACAAGGCAGAAGAATCATGTGGTAAAGTCGAGCCTTGATTCCTGACCAACACTTGCAAGATATAATGGTTTCTATGTTAAGCCACTCAGTTCTAAAGTAGTTGTCACACAGCAACAGATAACTGGAACACTAGATCCCACCTTCACTGGCTTTTCAGGAATCTAAGTCTGCCTTTGGCCCTTCACAAATACTTCTAATCTCTAGAAGGAATGTCTACACAGTCCAGTTCACTTGGCTCCCAAGAATGCGGGACTCACAGCTATTTGTTGTCCTCCAGGCTTACTTTGATGCTGTCCAAGGGACCACAGCATGCAAGGCTAATGCCCATGGTAATGCAGCTTGGGTAGCCTCAGTAGCCCAAGGAGATTTTTTATGAAAAAAATATTGCACTTGCTTTTGTACTGCCTTTCTCTTGGACTTCTGTCTGAGAGCTTGGGAAAGTGAGTTGGGAAGGGTTATGTTTGTTTTTTTTTTAATTTTCTATCATCTTAAGCCTGGTTTCTCTAGCTCTTCTTAAAATAAGTTCCTGGCTACCTGGATTGCCTCACTGTTCTCTGGATGTGGTGAAACTCTAAGGTGACTACCAATATTACCCATGCTGGGAAGAGCCATGTCCCTAGAATACACTCATTAAGACACCACGCTTTGCATTAAAATGAATTTTCTTATTGCTCATTTATTACATGAATGGGCATGACACTCCTTGCTCTGAAATTTGGATCTTACATAAAGCCATTCTATATTCAATGCTACAATCTCATTTCTTAAGTGAAATAAGGAAGTAACTATGCTGCACTTTTAAATGTTAATTTTGAGAATAATTTGACATTCTACAA
>PVKM010013050.1:0-30798 GCA_004027735.1 Carollia perspicillata
GTTTAATCTCTAAAATATATAAAGACCTCATATGACTCAACACCAGGAAGACAAACACTCCAATTTAAAAAATGAGCAAAGGACTTGAACAGACACTTCTTCGAGGAGAACAAACAGATGTCCCATAGACGTATGAAAGGATGCTCAGCATCTCTAGCCATCAGAGAGATGCAAATTAAAACCACAATGAGATACCACCTCACACCTGTCAGAAGGGCTATCATTCATAAATCAACAAACTACAAGTGCTGGCAAGGATGTGGAGAAAAGGGAACCCTACTACATTGTTGGCGGGAATGCAGACTGGTACAGCCACGATGGAAAACAGTGTGGGATTTCCTCAGAAAACTAAGGACTGATGCGGACTCTGTTCAGTGGGGTCTGTATGGTATGAATGGGACGAATGAATTCACACGGACTACAGAAGTCCTGTGGAGAAAAAGGGACAGCACGGCCACTCTCTGAGATGGAGAGCGCCCCGACCTTTGCCTGGACAGGCTTTTATTGCTTTTCTGGGAGCATTACCTCCAGGAAGGTCTTCATTCATCATTGTCAGGCAACAATAGATAACATTCAAAGAACTATGAGGGCTTATTCTGAGTCAGGGTCAGTTAGGTAAAGGGCCATACAACTTTGAGAAACAAGCTCATTTCATGCTTGGACCCTTACCAGAAAATTGAGGGCATTCTTAGCAAAGCAGGTTTCACAGGATTTTATGCATTCTTTCTTAGGCCTGATCACCTAGGGAACCGCCTATTCCTGTCCAGGCTACACCGCCCTCTGTCATTGTTTCAGGCTTAAGTCAGGCAAGGGAAGTAAGGCAGCCAAGAGATTAGGAGACTTCTTGCAGCTAGAATGAGGACTCAGGCTTTGTCAAAGCTGAGGGGCGAGGGTCCATCACCTGCTTCTTCTGTAGCCCCCCAAGTCCTTCCTTGAGGGCCCCTTCATGACCATGCCTGTCTTAGGTCATCCCTCCCTTGAGGCATCTTACCCGTCATTGGCTAACCAGTCATCCACCCTTGGGCCAGGCAGGGTGAAGTAAAGGGGGCAGAGGCTGTGCCCGTGCCAGGAAGATAAGTTTGTCTCCTTAGTGGCTTATGGTCCCAAGGTCTTTTTACTCAGCCATAGCCATAGGGGGTTACAACCTCTGAAACCAGGCAGGGCAGTTCCCAACCATGGACCTGCCTTTTGACCCAGCAATTCCACTCCTGAGAATATCACCCTAAGAATCCTGAAACGCCAAGTCAAAAGAACCTATGCACCCCTATGTTCATAGCAGCTCTATTATGATAGCCAAGTGTTGGAAATAGCTTAAGTGCCCATCAGTACATGAATGGATTAAAAAACTGATACATTTATACAATGGAATACTATACAGCACAAAGAAAGAAGAAGGAACCCTTTGAAACATGGAAGGAACTGGAGACTGTTATGCTAAATGAAATACACTAGTCAGCAAAAGACAGATACCATGTGATCTCACTTATAAGAGGACTTTAATGAACAAAATAAACTAATGAGCAAATCAGAACCAGAGACATGGGAACAGACTGACAGCTGCCAGAGGAAAGGTGGCATGGGGGAATGGTGGAAAGAAGGGGAAGGGACTAGTCAAAGGACCAGTATCAATGACCCACGGACGTGGACAATGGTGTGAGGGTGGACTGTGGGAGTAGGGGGTGGGCTGGACGGAGGAAGGCAAAGAGGAAAGATTGGGACAACTGGAATAGAATAAAGAAGAATAAAAAAATTGTTTTTTTGTCTCTTTCTATAATTACTCTTTCTGTAGTGTCTTTTTATTATCTTAGTACCGCTCTGTTCAAATGTTGTACAAGGCTTAATGTAAGTTAAATAATATACCCCCTACAAAGTTAAGCATTGCAAATAGTATTTTTTAATTTTTATTTATTTATTTTTAGGGAGAGGGGAAAGGAGGGAGAAAGAGAGGGAAAAAAACACCAATGTGTGGCCGCTCCTCACATGCTACCCCCATCAGGGACCCGGCTCACAACCCAGGCATGTGCCGTGACTGGGAATTGAACTGGCGGCCCTGTAGTTTGCAGGCCAACACTGAATCCACTGAGCCATGCCAGCCAGGACTGCAAATAGTGTTTTTAAGATCCTTTGAGGTGGAATGGTTATTACTTGGAATAGAACAATTCCAAACCCTTCATAATGACTGTGCTTTGTTGCACTTTAAAAGCATTTGCTGTAGAACAGTTGAAGAATTAAGTGTTTGTATGTTAAATGCCCGCCTCTGATAATTATATCTAAGGAGATACTAGTTGGTTTTAGCTTTAGCTCAATCTAAAGAGAAAATAATTTATCATATTAATTTTCAATAAGATTTTATTAAGATGACGTCCAGAATTGAGTTTGATTTGCTTCTGAACCTAGATAAGAGTGATTTGTGTGTCAAAATTAAGCACATAATGGCAGATCATTCTCCCTAAGTTTGTATGTAGATAAAGTTGAAGTAAACTTCTGTTTTCACTTGAGGTTTTTTTTTTGAAACAACATTTATTCTTCTGCCAGTTATTTTATTTTATTGACTGTTAATTTATCAACTCCTCTTGAAAAAAAGGTGAGAGGGAAAAAAGGCCATAGTATTATCACATTTATATATGTGGGTTCCTTAAACCATATGGTGATTTTTAATTAGAATACAAAAGAATCTTTGACGAGACCAACTAACTGCACAGTAGCTGCAATGGTGGGCAAAACAGATGGGGAGAGTTTTCTCGAATTTTCAACCAGGACACTCTTGAGAGAAACTCTGTGGTTTATAATTGTCCTTCTACTCAAAGTCTGATAAAATTACTGATGTGCAGATCAAGTTGGTATTTCGAAGCTCATAATTTAATTCTGGATGCTTGATCTTCTCAGTCAGTGGCTTGACTTGATTTTTTAAAAAAGCAGCTTCAACATTTAATTTCACATGTAGCCTCTCAGTAGAGATTTCAAAGGACACTTTGCTGGATGCTTGACTGCCTTGTCTATTTGCTCTTGTTTTGCATGCAAGAGAGAGCCAGAAGCCTTTCTTCTCATTGTGTACACATAGTATTAATGGATTTACTCCGACTGTATCGTCTCATTACTGGAAACAGCCAGAAGCACAGAAGTCTTTCAGTGTATGCAAATAAGGCAAAATCATCTACCTGAGAGTTAATATTCTCCGCTTTTAAGTGTATTCTAAATCTAATGTTTGTATTTAGAGCATAACATCCTGTTCTTTTTTTTTATGGGCAGAAAGCTAAGCAGGCTCCGGCAGCTGTTTGATGTTGGCTTCAAGTGTTATTAATTTCATATTCTATTATTCTTTTCACTGTAGCACAAGTGAAGCTGATGTGGAGGCTGTCATGGATAAGTTGTTTGATGAGCTGGCTCAGAAACAAAATGATTGTACGTAAGTTAATTTCTCTTGAAAGAGAATACATTTAGAACACAATGCCCAATCTCCACTGACCAATTAATAAGTTCCATTGCTGTATATGGGTTGATGCCACGCTCAAGTGGCAGTCATTGTATCAGCATTTTGTCTAATTTATGTGTTGAATCATGTGCTATTATTCATCAAGCTATGCATTTCCTATCTGTAAGAGATGAATTTTATAGTAATTATCCAGACAAGATTGAGTCTTTGTTCATGTTCCCATAGTAACTAGACCAAGGATTCTGAAAGTGCAAGGCAGAGCGCTGTGGCTGAATAAAGCCTGTGGAACCGTGGCCGACTGCACGTTTGAAGAGCTGTGTGAGAGAGTAAGTGTCCAGACACGTCCCGACTCGCTGGCCTTTTCACATGTTGAAACACTTCATATTTTCCTCTCTGCTTGGTTCAGATTTTAAAATACTGTTCACAGAGTTGGAAGTGATGTAAAAGTCTCATTAAGGGGAATACTTATCTGTATATGCCTTGTGCTTTTTATAGGTATTGGCACAAAATTTTCACTTGGACTCTAATAGGAAAATTAGAAATATAGAGAGAACTGTCAACTGTTGCTGGAAACAAAACTAAAATCAGTATTAGGAATATTTTATGAGAGTGAAACATAAGATAATAATAATAATTTTTTAATTGAGGTGAGGTTAGTGTGTGGGGGGAGGAAGGTGAAGTAAAATTACCACAATCCAAGGGAGTGTGACAAAAGCACTTCTGTTCCTCGTTCTTATTACCCGTCCGCTATCACCGTATCACCCGGCCTGCTTGTGCCAGCGTCAGAGAAAGTGGCTGTTTATAACCGTGATCTCTGTGTTATGCAATGATACATTCAACAGAGAAAAATGTACATATACACACACATTCATATAGCTGAGAAAGGCCTTGATTGCACATTCATTATAGATATGAGTTCTGTCTTTTAAAAACTCTGAAATTCTTAGTACTTAATGGATATTCAATATATTTATTGACTATAAATCTTGAGAACAGCAAATCTAAATTACACATACCTTTAAGCATAATAACTCAATTGTTTTGTATAAATTATCATTCCAGCTGATCTCTGATTTGCCTTGACTTTTAGGTAACTAAAAAACAATTGTTTTTCAGTAAGGGGAAGAAAAAGTCTTCATTTATACCTGCCATCCATTTCATGACTATTTCTTGTAAAAGCTAGCTAGTGACTTAATTACTTCTAACCAATGTACATTTGGCATTTTTAAACAAATGAGATGAATCCAGTTTACAATTGTTATTATAGAAATAAAGTACTTCAAAACCAATAAGATTTAGGGTCATCTGACAGGGTGATAATGTCAGTCTCTGTTAGTGAAAGTCATTCTGGCTGATACAGACCCTTCACACTTCTACTGGATCAGTCTTTTTTTTTTTAAGAAAAAGATTTAATTTACTTATTTTTAGAGAGAGGGGAAGGGAGGAAGAAAGAGGGAGAAAAACATCAGTGTGTGGTTGCCTCTCATACACCTGCTACTAGAGACCTGGCCCACAACCCAGGTATGTGCCCTGACTGGGAATTGAACCAGTGACACTTTGGTTTGCAGGCCAGCACTCACTCCACTGAACCACACCAGCCAGGTCTATTGGATCAATCTTATCAAGGTCATAATAACCCAGTATCTCCAGACAAAATTTTATTAAGGTTTGCACTTAAGTTTTGCATACTTTGCCAGAGAAATAAACTTGAGAAAAATATTGTATGTCCAAAAGACAAAGCCCCTCCTCCTTCCACAGAAGGGTTCTGGTGAAGATGTGGGAAGGACAGACCCGTTGTATCTTGGAGTAATAAGGTAAAGACAGTCTCTTGGAGCACATACTGAGTAGATAAAAAATACAGTGTTTATCTGTGTTCTTAATGTGCTCATGACTTCAGGAGACTTAGTACCAGGGAAAGGATGCTCAACAGGGACCAAAATCTTCAGTCTATGGTTTGGAGGCAGTGGAGAAGAAGATTAATTGGGGCTTTATCTTGAAAAATAAAAATAACACATAAAAGTAAGTCATTTTTATCTTATTTGACAAAAATGTAGATTATAATAGCACTATGAAATAAATTCCTTAGAATAGCAGTGAACAAATTACTACTTATTTGTTTAAAAATTTTTCATTGATTGATTTTTTTAAAGAGAAAAAGAGAGAAACATCAGTTTGTTGTTCCACTTATTTATGCATTCATTGGTTGCTTCTTATAAGTTTCCTGACTGGGGATTAAATCTGCAACCTTGATATATCAGGATAGTACTCTAACCAACTGACCCACCCAACCAGGGCCAAATTACTATTTATTTTTGGCATAACTTTCTTGACAAAGTTTTAAGTTGATAAATTAGTATATCTCGCACTTCATGATTTGGTTTTTCAATTAAATAGAAAATCATTTGTACAAAAATCTTTAAGGATTTCCTGAGTTTTTTCAAAACCTTTTAATTTGTGAATATTTCAATTGGTTTCATTTAAAGTTTTGTTGATTTCTTTTTTTAAAATATTTTATTTATTTATTTTTAGAGAGAGGGGAAGGGAAGGAGAAAGAGTGGGTAAGAAACATCCATGTGTGGTTGCCTCTCGTGTGTCCCCCACCAGGGACCTGGCCCGCAACCCAGGCATGTGCCCTGACTGGGAACCGAACTGGTGACCCTATGCTTCACAGGCCCGTGCTCAGTCCACGGAGCTACGCCAGCCAGGGCTGTTGATTTCTTTTCTTGCTCAAGTTGGCAAGAGCTTCATAGGTCGGTGGCTCTGCATGGGCAGGTTTGCTTTTTACCTGCTTTGTCACTGTGTGACGTTCACTACATCAGACAAGCATGGAATGGCTGCCAAGAGACGCCGACCTGATGGCCGGGCTTCGGTGCTAGCACTAGGCTGCGAGGGATGTTTGAGGACAGGCTACTCTTAAGGGTCAGTTCATCTGTGACTGTTTTCTTACTAGGATAATTTTGTATTTCTTTGCAACGTTGTAACTGTGGCAATGCAGATATTGAATACTTACATGAAGACTCTTGAAATCATTCAGCTTCAGATGTAACCTAACCTCTTAATTAGTTTTAATGATTTTAAGAAGCATGCTAAGTAGTTGCCAAAAACCATTCAGTAAAGAAAAATCCCCGTATTTAACCCAAGGTAAAGAAGCTGGTGTGTCTGCGACAGTCCCAGCTTTGGGTCATGTGTTCTAGCTCTGGGAGGCTCTTGAAGCCCCAGGCTCGTCCAACCCCAACTCCTGACATCGGCATGAAAAAAAGCTCTGGCAAGGTATGGATGGGTTAATAGTCTGTCATGATTATTTTTTCACCAGGGCCCCTCCCAAGGAAAAATAATATATGTATAGACTTATACGTTAGGTAGAAACTAATCTGTTTGTGTCTTGATAGGGAAAAGAAGGTTTTGAGTATAAACCCTTGACGTATGCCATGAGTACACTAAAAAGGCCCAGGCATTCCTTTCCTCGCACACCTCTCTCCCCTGCCTGCTTCAAGTGTGCACGTCAGATGTGGAGCCCTGCGGGTTAGCATGCAGCCCGTTGGTGTCACTGGGCTTCTCTTTCTTTGCAAATTTGCAGTTTCACACTATTGGGCTCAGAGAAGCAGTCCCAGTCAGGAGAACCAGTACCCACAGGATAGTAATAGCAGCAAACGTTGCCAGTTGCCAGGCATCATTCTAAGCACTTTTTACTATATTAACTCACTTTATACTTAAAATAGGTAGATACTATTATTGTCCCCATTTCATAGGTGGACAGATTGAGGCACAGAGGTGGATCTTCAGTTACTTTCCCAAGATCACACAGCTAGTAAGTGGCAGAGCCAAGGTTTTGAACTTCTTGGTAGTCTGGGGAATAAGACTGTGCTTCTACTCACTACACTGTATTTGAAAATGTTCTGGACAAGTTACAGCAAGTTACATTAATTATATCAAATTACATTAATATAATTCTGGTTCTACCATGAAATACAATCAGATACATTGTGGATTCGCACATTTGAGTTAGCTTTGATCCTTTCATGGAGCATGAAGCTGGGTATGGGATAGAGATTCAGTCTGAGAGCCCCAGGTGTACTGAGAACCTTAGTACAGAACTGTCCAACTCCTGTGCCTTGGCAAACCCGTGGGCATGGGCACAGCTACTGACCCCTCCGACCTCCTGAAGGCTGTATAGGGCCTCAACCGCCAGGCTAGGGACCTTAAGCCTTAGGCAGCCTCATTCCTTCACTCCTTAATAAAAATGTTATCATGTTCACTCCCTGCCATGATGTGAAAAAAGGTTGGGAAGCCCTGTTTTAAACTGTGGACAGAAAAGGGAGTGTGTGTCTGGGTGGTCCTAGTTCCCTGTCACTCTTTCTGTATGAGAGAGGTGGTAAAAGGGAAGTGAAGCAGATTCATCTCTGGACGAGACGTGAGCTTTTAGGTTTTCCTGCCGTACCTCGACGCGGTTACTTGGCACAGCTGGAGGGTAGTGGGGAAGTCAGAAATACAGTTGTTTAAGTAAGTGGTTCTCAAGAGTCCTCGAGGTCAAAACTCTCTATAGTAATACTAGGTCACTTTTGCCTTTGTCACTATGGTGATGTTTGCAATAATGGTACAAAAGGAAAGGTGGGTTAAATTGCTGGAGCCTTAGCAGAACTGAGGCAGCAGCACTAAGCCCTACTGTAGTCTTCATTGCCCATGTAATCATGTAAAAAAAATCTGGTTTCATTTAACTATGTCATTGAAGAAGCAGTAAAAATGATTAACTTTGTTAAATAGCAACCCCTGCAAACGTGTCTTCTTAGTATTCTTCACGAGGGAAGTACACGTAAAGCACTTCTGCTGTGTATCGAGCACAGCTGCAGTCCTGAGGAGGAGCACCTGTGCAGTTGTCGGGAGTCGCCAGCTGAACTAGCCACTTTTCCCGAGCAGTGCCATTTTCACCTGAAAGGATGAGGGACAGACTGTGGCTATTCAGGCTTGGCAGGTATTTCCCCACAATGTTGGACAGACCTTTTCTTGCAAATAAATGAAGTTAGACTGTTCCTTTAAGAAAAACAACTAAGAGTAGTTGTTGCCAGTGCTAACATTTGAGCAAACAAGTGCAAATTAGATTTTGGAACACTTGTTGCCACCACCATGAACTTGACAGGTTCCCAATTTGTGTGCATTTTTTTTCTCATAAGATTGATGGTGATGTTAACAAATGCAACGTGTTAATATTGTATAATTAAACATGTCAGCATTTGGAAGATCTACATAACTTGTTGAACCAATATTTTCTAGCAACCATTGCAAAATCATACATGACAAAACATCCATTTAAAGTGCAGAAAGTCTAATAGAGTTTTAATATAACAGAGTTTTAAAAATACACTGATATTATTGCAGATTCTATTTTACAACTTAACATTTTTAAAACAATTTCTTGTCAAGTTTAAAGCAATTTTAAAATAGACTCTATTTTTTAGAACAGTTTTAGTTTTATAGGAAAATTGAAGAAAATAGTGCAGAGAATTTACATATCCTCCCAAATTCAGCTTCTTATTAATGACATCTTACATTAGTATGGTGCATTTGTTACAATTAATGAACCAGTATTGATATATTGTTATTAACTTCAATCCTTATTTCATTTAGATTTTCTTCGTTTGTACATAATGTCCTTTTCTGTCCCAGGGTCCCATCCAGAATTCCACATTACCTGTAGTCATCATGTCTCCTTAGGTTCCTTTGGCTGTGACAGTTTCTCACACTTTCCTTATTTATGATGATCTTGACAGTTTTGAGGAGTACTGGTCAGTTATTTTGTAGAATGTCCTTCAATTGGAATTTATCTGATGTTTTTCTCATGATTGGACTGAAATTATGGGCTTTGGGGAGGAAGACTCCATAGGTCAAATACTATTTTCAAACATCATATCAAGAGTGTGTACTATCAACCTGACTTATCACTGTTGATGTTAACACACTGGTCTGAGGTTGTGATTGTCCGGTTTCTCCACTATAAAGTTACTCTTTTCCCCAGCTTTCCGTAGTGTGCTCTTTGGAAGGAAGTGCTTACTGAGTTTTCATGTAGCAAAGAATAGCCACCATTATCTGATAAGGCTACTAAAATACTTCCCCCTTTTCCAACTGTGTATCTGTGTGAGGTCAGGTTTTCTTATCTACTCCAACCAAAACAACATATCATGATAGATTGAATGTAGAAGCAGATATAAGAATTCTGCTCTCTTCTGCTAACCCAGGCATTAATGTGATTTGCAACAAATGCAAAACAATGCCACTCTTCTTACTAAATTATTTTCATTTTGGAAAATATAATGATTTTCATTAAAATGTTATTTATGTTAATTTGATGGGTTATATGTAATGGTTTTATCATTTGTTTAAAAGATTTTATTTATTTTTAGAGAAAGGGGAAGGGAAGGAGAGCAAAGGGGAGAGAAATATCAATGCGTGGTTGCCTCTTGCACCCCCTCTACCGGGGACCTGGTCCACAACCCAGGCATGTGCCCTGAGTGGGAATCAAACCAGCGAGCCTTTGGTTCCCAGGTCTGCGCTCAATCCACTGAGCTACACCAGCCAGGGCTATCATTCTTATTTCAACTAAATTAACAACTTTTTTTAAGTTTCCTATTTTAATTTCTAATACAGTATATGTGAGGAGAGATAACCCATATAAACAGAAAACTCTTTGGGTTCCTCAATATGAGTGTAAAGGGATCCTGAACCAAAAGGTTTGAGAACCACTTGCTTTAGGGTTAACTTTTGTGGACCAAAATGAAAGAATCCTATTCAAAGAAAGCAAGCAAAAACAGAATTCTAAAGGCTTAATGAGTAAACCAACTATACCTAAATTTTCCTTATTGAGAAGTGTAATTTTTACACCTGCAGAAAATTGTTTCCTCAACTGATAACTGTGCTCACAAGTAACTATTTGCAAGAGTAGTTTGTTATTTGTGTCATAAAAATAATGATAGGTGGCCAGGTGTGTTTGTAAAAAGTCTGAGCAAAAAAAATATATCAATTGATGCATATGCATGGGTCTACACATTGTTCACTGTCAACTTCATGTTCATTAGCTTTCTTTTTTGGTTCTTAGTATTCAAGGAAAGTATGTACATCACATACACGTTTTGCCTTCATCTGTTTATTAATCTTGATTATATCATAGTTGATATATCATTAGACTTAAATTGTACTGAACAGTAAGTATCTCTTGGGGAGTTGCTAAGAAACATTTCCCTTATCTTTCTGTTTTATGCTTTATTTCATTTGATGTATTTCAAATGAAATTACTTGTTGGAAACTACTTCTGGTTTATGCCCTGTGTTTCCTACACTCTCAATAAATATTGTACTGAAGGATGCATAGCTTCCGTCTTTACTGTTCAGCCAAGAGTCAAGTCTGTTGGTGTTCGGATACCAACAGTGGTAGTTTTCATCAGGGAATGAGAGCATTCATCACCAGAGCTAAGGTTGTCCGTGAGTCTCCTTGGCCCTTCACCCTCCCCACAGCATTGCTGATCTCTGGTGGCCATTTCTCAAACATGCTGCTCTCCGGCGGTGCTGCGCCCAGATGCGGCAGGCAGCCAGCCGGGCTAAAGCACAGGGCACAGGAAGAGCAGAGGTGAGATGGAGCAGAGATTGGTAGAGAAAGGGTCAGATTTTTGTAGAGAGGAATGTGAATCCAGTGTCAAAAATGAGCCCTAAATCTTTTCTGCCCTCTCTTTTCTTGCCCACATTCCTACTCAACCCCTAAGGGAAAGAGTCATAGTCTTAGTCTTGAAAAGCACCTTGGAAGTCATCTCATCTATCAATTAAACCAATCCTGAATGCTCCTACAAACTCTGGTCTTTCATTTGCTTTGCAGTGCCAATTTGGGGGATGCTGTTGATTGTGTGAGGAAGAACATAAGATACAGGCAGTTAGATGTACAATTTCAACATACATACCTTGCCCTAGACTGTTTTATATAGGCCCTCAATATTATAAGAAAGGTTTTTGGAAAAAACTTCCTAATTGACCTATACCACAACATGACTTAAAAACATAAGTTGTATACTAGTAATTTTATTTATTAGTGGTTTTATTTATTTTAGACAGAGGGGAAAGGAGGGAGAGAAACGTTCCTCTTTTGTGTGGTTTGCCTGTCACACATCCCCCACTGGGGACCTGGCCTGCAACCCAGGCATGTGCCCTGACTGGGAATCGAACCACATGACACTTTGGTTTGCAGGCCAGCACTCAATCCACTGAGCCACACCAGCCAGGGCTATACTGGTAATTTTTACCTGAATTTATTTAATTATTCTGAAATTTTGTAAATAAAAGAAAAATAGAATTCTCTGCAAGGTTGGAGTTGAACTGAAGGATCGGGTTTTACTAATTATTGATGATGGTTTGTATCCTCCAAGGAAATAGCTATATATTGGGTTAAAAGTTCTTGATGTGTTTTGTATTTTACTATTTTAAAGGCAAAAGAAAAGAAGACTTAGAGAAATGCCCATAAAAGAGGGGCTAGATTAGAAATTTGAAAACTGTAGCCACTTAGAATAAATGTGGTCATTTCCATGAAGAAAAGTGGGGTGAAGAAGAATCAGAAGGAATGGAGAAAAACTGGGTTCCGAGAATACCTTCCTACTTGCTTCACATGGGCGGTTTCCTGTACAAGACACACTGTGAAGCTGGACAGTGTTGTTCAGCTTCTGTTCCCAAACCAGGGCAAGAATAGCTCCTTAGGTGTTGCAGCGTGTGGCTACAGATTTTAAGCTCTGCAAGGCACGGACTTCTCAGATGCAGCTTCCTGAAGCTTCTCTGAGGGAGAAGGCTGACTCTTATTTCCTGTGAATATATTTACACTGTGCTGGTAACTGGAATGGTTTAAAAGCATGTCTGGTCCCTGTCCTCGGGGAGAAAGTGCCTAGCAATTCCCAGAGGGTGTCAAGGGAAGAACGAGTATGCTAAGATCCGTACACTTTCAATATGTTCTCTGTCTTAGAAGTAAAATTATTTTGAGGATCAGACCTAGTAGTAGAAGTAGACACAACTCCTCATATTCCTTTTAAGATCATTTATCTAAGAAAGTATGACAAAGTAAGATGTAACATTTGTGTCAGTGTTTGGGAGGAATGTGTGATCACCTGCCCAGATAGGGATTAAGGAGCATGAACCACATTTTTAACATTGAAGTTGTCATTAGCTTTTTAAAATTAGAATTTGTTTTAAATTTTCAAGTGAATGGTATTACTTGGATTTAATAATACATATATCACAGCTTTAAATAATAATTGGGAATAGTTCTCTAAACAGAAGGCCTATATGATGAAATGCTTGGCAAAGTGTTGGGAAAATCTAGGCCAACCAATAGATATGACTATAAAACACATTAAAGCTACTTGTTTGACTTTTTCTTTCAATAGCTTTAACACTGCTGGCTTTTTTAATGCTCACTTGGCAACTGGCTTTTTTTTAACAGAAAAAAAATTTTATCAAATAAAAATTGATTTGTAATTTGCAAATTTTTCTGTTCCCACCATAAAGTACATGATTTGATATACTTCATAGAATCTTCCCCTTAGATTACATCAGTTGACTCAAATTTAGTAATTATTTAGCATGTTGCCAATTAGGATATTCGATAAAATATATGCCATCACAGATATTATTACTTTAAGGTACGTTTTATAAGAAAAAGTTTGAGAATTGGTATAATATACTAGTTCTGTTTCTTAAACTTGGTGAAGATACTATTGAGTCAGGCAAAAGATTTTGAGAAAAAACTAGAAATGAGCTGTAACATCAAGAAATTAGACTTCCAGCCAAGATGAAGGTGTAGGTAGATACACGTTGCCTCCTTGCACAGCCAAAAGATGTACAACAACCAATTTAAAAACAAAAAATAACCAGAACTGCCACAAAATTGAACTATATGAAAGTCTGACAACCAAGGAATTAAAAAGAAACATTCATTCAGACTGGTAGGAGAGCCAGAGATGGGCAGCTGGGGTGAGGAGGACAGTGGCAGGGAGGCAGCTGGTGTACCAGGTTGGGCAAGTCAGTGGATGGTGGAGTGGGTGGTCCCACATTTGCATGCGGATAAACTAGGAGGAACAACTGGGGGGTGAGACATACTGCACAACCCAGGGTTCCAGAGCAGGGAAATAAAGCCTCAAACCTCTGGCTGTAAAAATCTGTGGGGGTTGCAGCAGTGGGAGAAACTCCCAACCTCATGAGAGTTTGTTGGAGAGACCCACAGGGTCCTGGAATGTACACAAACCCACCCACCTGGGAATCAGCACCAGAAGGGCCCAATTTGATTGTGGGTAGCAGGGGAAGTGACTGAAAGCCAGCTGAGAGCTGAGAAAGTGCCATTGTTCCCTCTCAGATCCCTCCCCCACATACAGCATCACAACACAGCCAAGTAGGTTGCTCTGGGGAATACCTAAGGCTCCACCCCTTACAACATAACAGGCACTTGGAGACTATATATATGTATGTATATGTATATGTATATGTATGTATATATATACATATATATGTGTGTATATATATGTATATATGGCCCAAATGAGACTATATACATATGGCCCAAATGAAAGAACAGATCAAAACTCTAAAAATAAAACTAAGCAATGAAGAGATAGACAACCTATCAGATGGCAGAATTCAAAACACTGGTAATCAGGATGTTCACAGAAATGGTTGAGTATAGTTGCAAAAAGTGAAGGCTATGCAAAGTGAAATGAAAAATATACAGGGAACCAACAGTGAAAGGAAGGAAACCAGGACTCAAATCAACAATTTGGAGCAGAAGGAAGAAATAAACATTCAACCATAAGGGAATGAAGAAACAAGAATTCAAAAAAAAGCAGAGGCTTAGGAACCTTTGGGACAACTTTAAACACTCCAACATCCAAATCATTGGGGTACCAGAAGAAGAAGAGGAAGAGCAAGAAATGGAAAACTTATTTGGGAAAATAAGGAAGGAGAACTTCTCCAATCTGGCAAATGAAATAGACTTCCAGGAAGTCCAGGAAGCTCAGAGAGTCCCAAAGAAGTTGGAAGTAAGGGAGCACACACCAAAGCACATCATAATTATATTACCCAAGATTGAAGATAAGGAAAGAATCTTAAAAGCAGCAAGAGAAAAGGAGACAGTTACTTATGAAGGAGTTCCCACAGACTATCAGCTGATTTCTCAAAAAAAAAAAAAATTCTTGCAGGCAAGAAGGGGCTGGAAAGGAGTATTCAAAGTCATGAAATGCAAGGACATACATCCAAGATTACTCTATCCAGCAAAGCTATCGTTTAGAATGGAAGGGCAAAGTGCTTCCCAGATAAGGTAAAGTTAAAGAAATTCATTATCACCAAACCCTTATGATATGAAATATTAAAGGGACTTATCTGAGAAAAAAGAGATGATCAAAACTATGAACAGTAAAATGACAACTAACTCACAACTATCAACAACTGACCCTAAAGCAAAAACAAAAACAAACTAAGCAAACAACTAGAACAGGAACAGAATCACAGAAATGGAGATCACATGGAGGGTTATCAGTGTGGAGGGAAGAGGGGAGAACGGGGGTAAAGATATGGGGAATAAGAAGCATAAATGGTAGGTACAGAATAGACAGGGTATAGGAAATGGAGAAGCCAAGGAACTTATGTGTATGACCCATGAACATGAACTCAGGGGGTGGAATGCTGGTGGGAGAGGGGTTGCAGTGTGGAGGGGAACAAAGAGGAGAAAAAATAGTACAACTTTAATATCATAATCAATAAAATATTTTTAGAAAATAAAAAAGAAAATTATAAGATGCCCATATATTTTAAGGTCAAATATTACTTAACCCTTATATCTTTTATTGTTAATCAAGAAATATATGTTATATAAAATTCTCCTGCCCCCAAGATCATTACATTGATTTTAGTGATCAACAACTAAAGCACTTATTTCTTAAGTGCTTCCATATCTGTATGCCTCTGTATTATAAGGAATGCAAAGGAAGTGTAAGAAGTTTCTTTTGAAGAGTTTATAATTTATAAAGGAAATAACATGAACCCAATACCAGACAGTGTAGTAGAGTAGAAAGAGGCCCAACTGTTTCAGGAAATATAAAATCCATTCTCCACTCAGATACTGTACTATGTAGCTGTGTAGCCTTAGGCAGGTCACTTAACCTCTGTGGGTCCAAGTACCTCATTTCTAAAATGCATGATGTGATCAGCTATCACAGTCTGTTTTTGTTGGGAACCGCCCTGCCTGATTTCAGGAGCTGTAAACCCCGCCCCCTATGGCTAAGGCTGAGTGAGTAACCTTCAGACTATAAGCCACTAAGGAGACAAAGCTTATCTCCCTGGCAGGGGCACCACCTCTTCTCCTTTTGCTTCACACTGCCTGGCCCCCAATGCTTGATTGGTTAGCCAATGATGTGTAGGATTCCTCAAGGGAGGATCGACCTAAGACAGGCATGATCACAGGGGTCCCCCAGGGAAGGACTTGGGGGGCTATAGAAAAATGGGGTGACGGACCCTCACCCCTCAGCTTTGACATAGCCTGAGTCCTCATTCTGTCTGCAAGAAGTCCCCTAATTTCTTGGCTGCCTTACTACCCCTGTTCAACCTAAGCCTGAAACACTGCCGGTGGTGGATGCAGCCCTATGCTGGAAAGGGCGGGTACCCCAGGATGATCAGACCTAAGAAAGAATGCATAAAATCCTATGAAACCTACTTTGCTAATACCCTTGATTTAAATAATAAGGGACCAAGCAGGAAGAGAGTTTGTTCCCTAAAATTTTATGGCCCTTTATCTGACCCTGACTCAGAATAAGCCCTCAGAGTTCTTTGAATGTTATCTATTGCTTAATCATTTCTGCCTGACAATGATTGATGAACTTTATTCCTGTGCAAATTGAACCCAATAAAAGCCTGTCAAGGCAAGGGTCGGGGCACTCTCCTCTTGAGACAGTGGCCAAGGCACTCCGAGGCTTTTTCTCCTCTTGAGAGAAGCCATGCCATCCCTTTCCTCCGCAGGACTCGGTAGTCCGTGTGAATTCTCGTATCTCATCCACAATGTCGCGGACCTCATGAGCCCGAGTCTGCATCATATTTTAAAGAGCTGCGTTCACTAGTTAAGTACATACCATGAGTACATCAGGAACTAAATGTAAGGTTAGTAAGGACTGGGAAGGTTCAGAGGAGACATAAGATTTAGGGAGGAAATAAACCGGTCTTGACATCGAAAGGTGAGTAGAATTTAGATGAACAGACTGAAGGTATTTCAACCGTGATCCGCAGCCAAGTACCGAATGTTTCAGGAGGAACAGAAGATACTTCTGTAGTGACAGCAGAGCACATGTCGGAGAGAAAAGGGAAGTAAGAATGAAAATCTCAAATATATACTTTGTAAAAACCAGACTTTTTACCATGATCTTCAGAGTCATTTTAGGTTTTGAGCAGGAACATGGTACATAATGTAAGAAATGTTTTAGGAAGATTAATGGGGCAGTATACTCTAGGAAAGGTTGCAGCTTCCACCGGTATGTTCCAGTGTATCAGCAAATAGTATCTCTTGGGAATGCTCTCCTTTCAGGAAGGGAATTTAGTTAAATAAACCAACATGCTACCCATTTGTTTAAATTACTTTTTATGCAGGGTAACAGAGAAAGCTTTACCGTTTCTATATTTTATGGCACTACTCCCTACTCATTCAACTGAGTACTTAATGGAAAGCTGGCATAGTTCTTGGTGCTGTAGGGGGTATGAAGATCAGTAAGAGTCAGTCTCCACACTTACACAGTCTTCATTTAGAAGAGAAAATGTGGTCAGTACCTAGATCACTAGAATATGAGGCAGGTTACAGTGAGCACTGCAGGATCAGTATGACCACAATGCTGTGAGTAATCAGAGAAACTGGGCCTTGCAGGCTGGAGCATTGGAGAGTCTGCTGGTGTGGGGGAGGTGGGGGATGCTGTGAGTGGTGGCTTTTTCATTATTTCTAAGAATAGGACATTGAGAGAGCAACCTTAGTGATCTCTTCCTCCTCTGAGGGTTTGTTTTTGTGAAGTACACAGAGGTAGGAAATTAAAGAGTATATTCAGAGAAGTGAAGACTCAGGAGGGTTCTACTTCCATTAATGACAGAGTAGATCCTATTTGACTAAGTTGCCTGTAGATTACAACTACAACTCTGAACAAAGTAAAAAAAACTAGCTATCTGGAAGGCACTGTCTTGGTTGCTATATGTTGAGCAAACAAAAACAGGGAGAAAGTGTAATATAGTCAACACTTGCAAGAAAGGATTGACACTAATGAGTTTCTGATTTTTATAGGGTTGTTTTTTTTCGTGGTTTTTGTTTTTTGCCTGAGAATAAATATTACAGTTGGCCTCGTATGGGACATATAAAACTCAGTAGAAATTTGAACTTGAGGGACCTGAGCAACTGGAAAATAAAGAAATCATGGAAAGGAGAGAGCCACAGAGAAGGAGCCCAAAATTCTTTATAGAAACTGCCCAAATCTTGGACTGACCTGCAAACTACCTGTGCACAGTGAAGGCTAAAAATAATTGAACAGAGGTTTCAGTTCCTACTCACTACAGAGGAAACAGAAGTTGGAGTATGGAACTGGCTAAGTTATTAACCTGCTAAAATAGCAACAATGACAAAAAGTCAATATTCTTTGGTAGAATATAACAGAATTTCAAGTCTCCACAACATCATTTGCAATATCTAGAACGCAATCTGAAATGACTAGATGTGTGCAAACACAGGCCAATCTGACCCATTTTAAAAGAGAAGAGGTAATCAATGGGAACTGATCGTGAGATGACAGATGTTGGAATTAGAGGAAAGAATTTTAAAGTAGTTTTGATATCTATAATAACCTTGAGTTGTTATACTGGGAATGAACAAATGGGAAGTCTTAGAAAGGAAATTAAAACTGTGTAAAAGGACCCAATGAAGATTCTGAAACAAAGTTAAACATTCTAGACCTGAAAGTTTTAAAGTTCGCTCTATGTACTTAATAACAGATTGCAGATGGCAGGAGAGTCGGTGAACTTGAAGGTAGGTCAGTAGAAATTATGCAACTTGAAAAATAAGAGAGAGAAAGACTGATTTTTAAAAAGCCTCATGGCATAAGAAACTGTATCAAAAGTCCAACTACATCATTAGGGGCCTGGAAGGAAAGGAGAAAGGGAATGGGTAGAAAATTTTTAAACATAAATAATGACTGATTTTTTTCATATTTAATAAAAGATGTAAATAAATATACAGATTTTAGAAGCTCAACAAACCTCAGGCAGATTCAAAGAAAATTGGTCTGAGGCACACCATAGTCAAACTACTGAAAACCAAACATAAAGAAAATTTCAAAGCAGCCAGGGTAATAATATGATTAACGAGACTAACTTCTCATCAGAAGCAATGGAGACCTGAAAACAGTGCGACAACGTCTTTAAAGTGCTAAAAGTGAAGAAAACCCTGAAAATCCAGAATTCCCTTTCCAGAAAATTTAAGAGTCGTGGATGGAACTTAGGTTACATGCAGAAGAGTGGTGCTCAGGCAGGCAGGGTAGGCGGGTCGAAGTCGGTGTAAAGGGGCTTGTGTGTCATGTGGTTGAGTTTGGATTAGACCTTTCATCAGCAAGCTAGTCATTGTTTTTGAAACATCTGTACAGGATAATGTAGCAAAGATGTGAAGATTGGCACTGTGAGTACTGTGTGCAGAGCCTTTGTGTGCATTAGATACAACCACTCCTCCAGATGGGCATGGAACTAAGTGAGCAAATTTACCTTTAAGGCGTGCCCCTTCCTCTAGGTGCATACTGCCCCTCACCAGGGAGCATGGCTTGGCAAACAGAGCATGGACTGGATTTCAGCTCCTAATTCCCCTCTAAAATAATAGAACAAAATGAATATAAGAGAAATCTATAGGATTAGGTGTAGGGAGGTTTCAGGGCCAGGGCTACCTCAGGCTCTGATGTGCTGACACTGTAGGTTTGGATGATCAGAGGAATGGCAGGACCCTTAAGAGAAATACCTGAGGTAGGAGAAGGGGGCTTATAGACTGTCTAGGACTGAAGATTAGACATTTAGGACTGAAGTTATAGATCTGGCAGTGATTTTTAGAGATGTGTTAGTTTGGAGTCTAAAGAAATCAATGAAATCACCTGAACTGACATCAAAAGAGGAAAAGGTGAGGATGTGGTTGGAAAATTGTATCACCGGAGTCAGTGGAAGGAGCCAGAGCCAAGGTCCTAGCATAGTTGCATCAAAGGTACAATAGAAACACTGAAAATTTCCCCTGGGCCTTTCATGATGGGACTTCCTGGAAGATGCCAGCAGATAATTTTGTCAACCATTCCTTCTGGCAGTGTATGTCTCTGTTGCACAGATTCTTATATCCTAGCTGAGGGCATAATGACAAAGGACACTTCACTGAGACATCTGCTACAGAGGGCGAAGAAGCACTTTACAGAGGAAGCTTTTCTCACTGTTTGGCTTGATCCAGAGAAATAGTTTAAAAATTAGAGAGATTGGATAAACTCACATTCAATCTATTCATGAAAGTTGAAGTTTTCATAAAAGTTGGGCAGCATATAATTCAGGTCATCTTTCTGGCAAGAAAATGGAATGAAGAATTCTATTGGTCTTACTCACTTTGAAGGGTTTGGCCCTTCGTTTATTCAGCAGCATAGAGAGGCATTCCACCTTCTCTGACTCACTTTTTAATATCTTTAGAATATGAATTAGCATTTTCACCCAGTATTTCCATGATTTGGAAGGCAAAAGAGTAGGAGGAAGACTAATAACTCTGATACCCACTTCTTTTCCAACTCTAATTAGGCTTTTCAGATACCCGTCTAAAAGGGTTCCATTTGTCCCCAGTGAACTGCAATAGGGAAAAGCAAAACAAAAATAACAAAATCTCTCCATTTGTAAGAGTTTAACATGTTCAGAAATCCTCATTCTGAAACTTAAAATAAGTTCTTTGCTATTCTAAAGCCTTTTCACTCTTTCCTTTATTGTGTCCCAACTGTCACTTTTCATGCCTCTTAGCTCTGATTTCCAAAGGAAAAGGAAATTGATTGACCTTTTGTTGCAAATGCACATGTAGGACCAGCTGCAGAGGGCATAGAAATCCATCTTGCACGATGTGGGTAATCTTCACAATTTCTTCTAGATGGATCTCAAGGCCAGGTATATTTGTCTTTCCTCCAACGGAGATGTAGCGAATACTGCCCTCTACAGAGGGGATGCTCAGGACGGCTTGACTAGGTTAATGATCAAGTGTGAGTTACTGGTTTCAGTGATTTTGGTAGAATCATGTTGTTACTAATTACTTCATTATCACCGTATACATTCCTATTAAAATCATTATATTAAAAATATGGAATAAAAGGATAGAAACATTTTAGCCTTGGCTGCATTATTTCCTTCTGTAGTTTGTACAGTCAGATACCAAAATGTCTGAGGCATTATGTTTAAATATCTATTTGTTTAGAACTGTGGGCGAAAATTCCCTTTCCAGTGGAAATTGGAAGGGGATTATTACAGAATTATTTTAATAAATGAGTTTGTGAAATAATTCTAGTAATAGATGGGGTATTTTTCTTTCCCTTGCCAATATTTTTTTTTCATTGCCTGCTGGATTGCTAATGTCTGGATTAGTCATTTCAAAGAACTAGCTGTGAAGCTAAAATAATTTTTTATTCTTTATTATTTTAATAGTAATAACATGGTTATTAATAGTAGAGGATCACATTAAACTAAATATCTTTAAGCAAAAACTCCTTAAAGAAACTAATGAAACAATTATGCATACACACATATTTTTGTATATTGCATGTTTTTGCCAGATCAGCAAAAAAATTTTTTTGGTATGCCCAGAATTTTAGTAATTAGTTGGTGTGCCAGGAGATGAAAAAGGTCGAAAATCGCTGGGCAGAGAGTTCAGTATAATGCACTGTGCAGCTCACCAGTGTTGTTCCCATGTCTCTAAACCTGGTTTGTTTGCATTGGCTTGATGCTAAACAGATTTTAGCAAGGGAGCCATGAGAAAAGTTAGCAATCCAAAGTTTCCCCGTGGCTTCATATAAAATGTAAAGCTTAAACTTCTAACTTCTAATTACCTTCATTCAGAAACTTCAGACACTATGAGAACTAAGTAAGAGGTCTAGCCAGGTTGAATAATCCTGTGAGAACAGGTTCCAGAACTTGGTTAGCCAGTGTCTGTGTGGGAGGCTACAAGGCCCTTTTCCCTCAGCTTTACGAACAAAGAAGCGGTGCTCTTTTTCATGGACTCTAGGCTACTGTCTGACTCTTCCTCACACTGTCGTTAAAACGAAAACTTAGGCTAAATAAACTACCTAGGCAGGATTTTCTATTCCAGAAGTACGTGGACTCTTTCTGAGTAGTGGGTTCTGAGCACACAAACTCACTCACTGCTGTTGATTTCGTTGGTATGGCTGACGGCAGTTTATCCCATTTCCAAAAAGAGAAATTCTCGACTCCCCTCAAATGTTAACTGTGTGGTAAACAACTGGATGCTAGCTAATTGTCTAGCAAATAATAGTGGTTAATGTAACCCATTACACTAATTTTTACCATATCATGGAGACTCTTCTCCCATTTTTTAATGAATTCATTGAGGTGACATTGGTTAATAAAATTGTGTCGGTTTCAGGTGTACAATTCTGTAACACATCATCTGTGTGTTGTTCTGTGTGTTCACCACCCCACGTCAAGTCTCCTTCCATCACCGTTTTGCAGTTTTTATCATTGCCTTGGAGTCCTATTAACACTTAAATTCAGTGATGCTCATTTATAATAATAATGGTACTAATGATAATGATTTCCTAATTCTTTGTGTTCTTCTAATGTTGTGTTTTTAATTTATCCTCATACTTTTTATTTCGGCTTTCCATGGTGCAGGCTGTAAGTCAAATGTTTTTATGCTAATTGGGGTTTTCCACTTCCCAGATGAACTGGAAGTATTTCTACAAATAAACCCAGCACGGTGCTTTTCACATATTAAGCACTCAATAGATCTGGTGTAATGTGGCTTATGTTTTGTGACAGTTGCCAGTTCCAGAATCTCCAGAATTAGGTATTTCCAGAATTTGGAGATCTATTACATATACAAAGTTAGTCAAATAGGGTTGGGGAAAGGGTGCAGTTGCTTCTGGTTCACTGTATTGATTTTATTCTTGTCGAGTCCTTATTGCTAAAAACTCACTGTTAAAATAAAATATGACACCCCCCCCAATGAGTACTATATTAACCATTATTATCTGGCCACAGAGGGGATAGAGAGTTTAGCAAAGATATGGTAGGTTTGGGTAGAACTATCCTCCTGCCATTGAGAGTATATAAGTCAAGCAGTAAAACTTATCCTAAGCACACCAGAAAACACCTTCTGAAATAGAGTGTGTAAGAGTTTCTGGAAAGGCAAGATATTTCCCAGCTGTGCGTTACAGATTTCATATCAAAGAGATTGCTCACACTAAGATGCAATGCGACTTGATCCATCTTGGGAAATTATTTACTCTACAAATATACACATTTCAGTGCCCTGTTTTTTCTAATTATTATCTTTATTAACTTTGTGCATATAAATAGCTTTAACATCAATTGCTCTATTTTTAGTTTGTTTTGAAAGGGATACATTCATTCTGATTTCATTCAAGCATGTGTTTTTCTATTAAAAGGTAATTCTCTTTAGGATGGGAGGTATTGTCATTTCTGTGCAAACAAAGCAAGATGCCACACACTTGGTTAATGAGGAGCTATCAGGGTATCACTACAAAGAATTTATAAAGAGGAGTCTATGCAGATAAAGAGTAACCCTTAGGACAGTATAATCTAGACAGCGCTTGAAATAATAATCATCCTACTTGAGCTCAGATAATGGTGGCAGAACAAGCATTAGCCAGGCAGAGAAAAAAGACAGTCACGCTGACAGCTCATTTGTGTGTGCTGAAGTGGATCCACGGCTCATGGCAGGGCAGAAGGCAGTTGGTGGTAAAGCTCGCGCATTTCCCCTCGGTGTGGCATTGAGGAAATCCCACTCCTGGCACCAGGGTCACACTGAAGCGGACAGCTGTGCCATTCCTCATAAAGGAGAAGGAAGACAGCAGGCAGGCTCTTTCTTCCTGAAAGTTTGTTAGTGAAGTAACTGTGCTGCATGTAATCCAGCTGTATACTTTCAGTAATTAAGGAAAACAAATGCTCTCTGCAAACTCATTATGGATTTAAAGTTCTTTAAGTTTTCATCAGGTTTCCACAGAAACAAAGAGTTTCAAACAATAGTTGAGAATGCACAAACCATCAAATAAGTGGATTTTAATTGTTCCTGCTTAGAAAATTATTCCGACAACCAGCCACATCAAAGACTATTAAACTTTTTAATTGCTCAGGTAGAAAGATGGAGAATATCATCATTATCTATCATAAAAATCTGCATGAGATAATGCTCCTTGAATTCTGAGCTAGAATAACATACTCAAGGATACTAACTGAAGTGCCATTTAGTACTCAAAAATAGTCATATGCTTTAATTATGCATAGGACACAATGCATGAATTTACAATACTAATTATGCTTTCAAAAAGTGTCTTATGCTATGGTTTACTTACGTAGGAGGATTAACTAATGCAAGACAAAAGTATAAATGTTTGCAATTGCAGTAGGTATCATGTGCATGCAAGTTAGTGTGTGTTAGTGAAGTCAAAAGAGTAGAGAAATGTGTCTTCTCTGTGTTTTGCAAAGTTCCTGTAGGATTTAGCACAATGCTTCATATTTATGAAGCATTCAGTGGTTACGATTGATTTTGAAAAAGAGTGGGTGACAGTATATTCATTTACTCACCAATCTTGCCTTACGCAACGCTGTTCCCTGGGCTGCGCTAGGTGCTAGAGAAAGATGTGAATAAGACAGCACTGATCCTTCTGGGACTCGGTCTTGTGCACTGGAGTAAGTGAGAGAGGCAACCACAAATTTAAGTAGATTTGTGACTCCTCAAGGTCTTTAGTATATGCGTTTGTGTTGAATATTTTACACATTCATTCCTCATTATTATTGGGGAAGGTGTAGGAGACTAAATAGCCAAAATACGAAAACAAAGAGAATACTTTGTTTGGAATCCACTGATCATCATTATTTCACTACAGCATCATTCTGCTTTACTCTTTTTTTTGTCATAACGTATTTTGTTTCTCCCATTTTGAAAGTATAGAAAACTCTAAAAAATAAAGATCATAGAAATACCTCTAAGTCTGTCAGTCAGACCATTGAAAGATAACAGTTGTTGGCATTTTTTATATATTAGCTTCTTCCCTACATATATAATTTGAGCAAAACAGATACCTTAATGCAATTATAATTTTGCATTAATATATCTTTTTATCATGTTTCTATATAATTTTTTCATAAATGTCATTATTTGTTGGGAACATATTGTTTTATTATATCAGTGTGCCATAATTTTTTGAACTATTCCTCTGTTGTTGTATTCTGAAGTCGCATTTTGGTTCACATAATTATGAATAGCCCCTGTATATAGCCTCTGATTGAATTTCTGATCATTCCCTATACATTGATTTCTAAAAGCAGTATGATTGGGACAAGTTTATGGCTTCTTTTAAGTCTCTTAATATAGTCCAACCCATTTTTTTCTGAACAACTGAACTCATTTATTCTTTGAGCAGCAAGAGATGTTGCATTACATGCTTGCCAGCATTGAGTAGTATACTTTGTTTTTCTTTGCAAAATTGCTGTCTGAAAAATATGTTATTTTTGTTTTTCTTTGGTTACTAGTGAGCTTATATTTTTCATTTATTAGCCTCATATACATTTTATTTATTTTTCATTCCATGAATTCTCTATTAAAAATTTTATCCCTTTTTGTTGGAATGCTCTTATAATTTTAGTTTTATTGCAAGCAGTGCTTGTCTTATCCACTTTCTTTTTCATATCAACTTGCTCTCTCCCTATAGCTTTCTGCTTTTACTCAGTTGGGTCTTCTTGTATTCTGTAAGGATGGCATATAATTTCATGGCTTTTTTTCTTCTAAAAATTCCAAATTGATTATAAAAATAAATATAAAATAATTGACAATATGTTTGCATGCGTTTATCAATTATAAAAACCCAGTATTTTGCTATAAAAGCTAGATCATTTTTTCTACATGTGCTGGATGTGCTAATGACTTTTAAAATTACAGGCTATTTCAGGTAAATATCTCTGTGGCAAGTATGATTTTTTAGTTAGTTTTTGCTGCATACCAAATTACACCCAAAATTTAGTGTCTTTTAAAAATAACAATTTAATTAGCTCTTACTTCACATGCCAAGGGTAAAAAATAAGCATTTATTATTGCTTTCATCTATAGGTCATCTGGGAAGTTTTCGGATCTCTTCTGAGCCCACTTTTGCATCTGCAGCCAGCTTTGCTGATCTTGGTTGGATTTTCCCATCAGTTTTGGTCAGCCAGATGGCTGTGGGCTGGCCTAGCGTGCTTTCTCAGCTTAGACAACTGACTGTCCTGAGGTTCTCTCTTCCTCCAGCAGGACAGCCTAGGTGTTGTAAAAGAGTGAGTGGAAGCGTGCAAAGCCTTTTGAGACCTGAGCTCAGAACTGGAAATTTGTTTCTTCTGCCTCATTCTTTTAGCTGCGGTAAATTACAAGGCCACCCCAGATTGAAGACTTGGGGGGAATAGGCTAAAAGGTCATCCTGGCAGAACTGGAAAGTCACAATCCAAAGGACGTGGACAAGGATCCAAGAACAATCGGAGCTTTACATAATCAGATGGCCTCATCTAGGCATTCTTCATTTCTCCAAAAACAGTATAAACGGGTTTAAAATTGTCATAATTTTCTAGGTAATTGTTTAGTGAATGCATTTGAATGCCCCAAACATCTTTAAATATGGAATGCTAGAGGAAGGGGCAAGATTAGTATCAATTTATCAGTCATAGTGATCAGGATGTCACTCACCAGAAATGATAGTATCTGTATGTGGTTTGCTGAAAATGTTTATTATATTTCTGTATATGATATAGTCACAAGAAAAAATCAATTTATAAAAATATTTTAAAATAAGTCAAATATTGAATTTGAACAAAACTTTGAAATAAATCTTCTCAGAATCATAATGAGAAACTTGCCGTTGTAAACACAACTTTTTAAAAATCAGGCTTGATGCTGGAAATGGCTAAATGCAGTTCCTGAGTAAAATTTTTAATGATAATGCAAAGACAGTTTGAAGAGAAAGTTTCGATAGTTAACATCTTTTGTGAAAAGAAGTGTTAGGAAGTCTTCCACTTCCAGTAATGGTGGACTCTTTCTCTGTAATTCGCACCGACCTTCTAGTTAGACGATGAAGGAGGCTGGATGAAATAAGTATTAGGATAGGCTAACTGCTGAAACAAACCACATGCACACAAATCTTAGAAGCTTAATAAATGCACATGGCTTTTTTGCTCCTGTCACCCTCCAGTGCAGATTGGCTGGGAAACTCTGCCCCATGTGGCCCTTCTCAGATCCAGGCTTCATCCCTGTTGTGCCTCCACCTTCCTTTAAGGGTCAGGTCAGCCAGCAGATGAGTAAAGGAAGTGAATATTCTTTGTGGGATGTCTTTACAGGCCAGATCTAGAAGCGATGCACATCACTTTCTCTCACAGTTGACTAGCCTGAACTTGATCACATGGCCATACCTAAATGCAGAAGAGAAACTGGGAATATAGTCTTGCTGTGTGCCCAGGAAGTAGAGGAAAACGTGGATATTGGTGAGCACTAGCAATGCCCCTTAAAACGGTGAGCTGGGCTGAGCTGAGCTTCCCTTTGGCAATCTCACTGGGTTAGTGGGACAAGAGTCAGAGACTAGGACCAGCCAACGGTGGGAACCTAATAAATTGCCTCTTTCTTTTGATGGGGCTCTGAGGATTGCACTCTAGGAATTGAGTGTGAACCAGAAGGAAACGAGCTCTTTTGTGGACTTAAGTCAAAACCTTGTGTGATCTGAGTAGCTCAGAGTACTTCAGACCTTGAACTTGGATTTTTTTCTGCAAGTATTTTTTTTCGAAGATAAAATCCAATACACAAAGATAGCCAAATGTATGAGGAGAAAAGACTGTTAATGAGAACAAAGAACAATCAACAATAAAGTTATGAACTCCAGATATAGAAATTATGAGTCCATATTTTAAACAACTAGACTTATATTTTGAAAGATGTTTTTTTAAGAGGTAGACTTGGAAATTTTACTGTAGGGATCTAGAGACTATAAAAGGAGATATATCAGTGTTGAAAAAGAACCAATAGAAATTCTAGAAATGTAAAATACAGTAACCAAAATTTAGAGCTCAGTGGATGAGTTTATGAGCAGATAAAATGCAGCTGAGGGGAAACATAATGGACTTAGAAATGGAGGTCAGAGGAAACTGGCCAAAATGAACCATGAGGAGGTGGGGTGGGGAGGATAATACAAAAGGTAGAATAAAAGAAATGGAGACTATGAAGTTTCACCTAGGTTCCTTTAGAGTCCAGGAGGAGAAGGGAGAGAATAGAGCAAAAGCAGTGCGCATGCACCAGTGGGCTGGAGGTTGTCTGACATGATGGGGAAAGGGAGCACTGACAACACTCTGCTCATCGAGCTTACAGGGAGAAAGCTGCTCAGATGGAGACACCACATGAATGGGAACATGTCGGCCACAGCTATGACATGGGTTTTGGCGTTACTTCGGCCTTTGATCTGGGGAACTCTGCTGCTGGGCTGCAAGGACCAAACAGGAACTATTTGGGGAGGCTGCCATTCACCTTCCCCTCCCTCTCTTTGGCTCCCCTGGCGTGAAGAATCATTAGTTGACTGTAACTATGTAACTAAAGTCAAATTTCATCCCAAATATCAAGTCCTTTATTCTTTTGCCAAACTTTAAAAGAGAAAATATATGTTCAGCTTATGTTTTTCTTTTAAATGTCCCTGAAAAAAAATCCTACTTCTGTAGAATAAGAAAACAAGGAAAAAATGGTCCATGTCAAAACTGATATTATGCTCTCACATAGATAAGACACAGATGATAAGATACCCATTATAAAAATGCCCTTCCAAAAAGGCATTATTGTATTTGCTGTTTAAAAGTAACACAAGTTCAACCCTGGCTGGTGTGGCTCAGTGGATTGAGTGCTAGCCTGCAATCCAAAGGGTTGCTGGTACAATTCCTGGTCAGAGCACATGCCTTGATTGTGGGCCAGGTTCCCAGTAGGGGGAGCTCAAGAGGCAACCACACATTGATGTTTCTCTCCCTCTCTATCTCCCTGCCCCTCTGTCTAAAAATAAATAATAAAATATTTTTAAAAAAGTAACCCAAGTTCAAAAAGAAAAGTAACACATTGGGGGTGGGGGGAGGGTCAAATGAGTATAACAAGGGAACAAAATTCATGTTTTATTCCACTACCCAAAGATAATCCATGTTAACATTTTGCTGTATATCTTTCTAGACATTTTTCTCCATGCATAGTAGGATACCCACCAGAGGCTTGCCTTGGGAGTGGGGCATTTGGGCCAAGTAAGAAAGGGTGTGATTTTTTATGTGTTTCAAATATTTTTTGAGGCAAATAGGTTTAAAAGAAGGAACAGGCAGGCCTGCCCCGCCAGGCTATGGTATGTTTTAGTCATACGTTGACTCACTAATTCATTCAGCATGTATTAACCACTTTCTGCAGGTCATGTACTGCTCTAGCGCTCTTCATTGTGTGGGCCTCGGGCTTTCCCCTACAAGTGGTGCTAA
Source organism: Carollia perspicillata (assembly GCA_004027735.1). Classification (NCBI taxonomy): domain Eukaryota; kingdom Metazoa; phylum Chordata; class Mammalia; order Chiroptera; family Phyllostomidae; genus Carollia; species Carollia perspicillata. Next base: position 29,209 of record PVKM010013050.1, read on the forward strand.
TGGTATCACCAAAAGACATATGGGAGGGGGCAGGCCTGTGGCAGAAGCTGTTTTTGTCATCTCTAGATGACTTCATGGAAGGCTGATGTGCCAGGATGGCAGAAATTTTGGTGGATTAGGGATAGCAGGAAGGACCAAAGGGAGCAGCTTTTACCTCTGTGTGGAAAGGCAGAGGCAGGCTAGAATCGGTTGAACTATTTTCTTGTTTAGCCTTCAGGGTTTCATGAGTTGAGGAAAAGGTTACTTAATAGTTAATCAAAGAACAGGTATATTTATTGTCTGTTGTATGCCCAATAGCGTGTATGCATATGTCATTTCATGTACTCCTCACATGAACTCTGTAAGTTAATAGCTAACATTTTGAGCACTTACCATGTGACAGCTCCAGTTTTAAGATTTTGCATGCAGCCAACACATTGAGCCCTTGGGACAAACCTGTGAGACAGGTCCTGTGATGGGGGACATAGAAGTTCAGAGAGACTTACTCAAGGTCACATGACCAGAAGTCACAGAACAAAGCCTCTTCTATATTTTTGGCCACGACTGTTTAACTTATTTCAATTAGTGAAAAAGAGCATTTTGGATTAATAAGAAATCCCCATCTGTCACCAAAGTCAATCCTGAAAGTTTGTTTGTCCTTTCTTGGACAATTCAGCATTGAAACCAGTGTAAGAAAACATCTTTTTTTAATATTTACTAAAAAAAAATCTTTAAAATTTTTATTTATTTATTTTTAGAGAGAGGGGAAGGGAAGGAGAAAGAGAGGAAGAGAAACACCAATGTGTGGTTGCCTCTCACATGCCCAATACTGGGGACCTGGTCCGCAACCCAGGCTTGTGCCCTGACTGGAAATCGAACAGGCGACCCCTTGGCTCACAGGCCCGTGCTCAATCCACTAAGCTACACCAGCCAGGGCCAAACAAATCTTTTTTATATTTAAACTTAATCTTAATCTCAGTGGAGCTGATTTGTTTTGGGAAAAGACTTTCATGAGTAATACATTTCATTCTTCTTTCTCATATTTTTAAAGAAAAAATATTGCTATCTCTCCAGGGACCAGATTGGAATTTCTTTGGCAATTAATAACCTCTCCTTGTTTTAATGACTATTTTTTATTGTGGTAACATTACTCATAACATACAGTTTGCCATTTTTATCGTTTTCAAGTGCACGTTTGGCGGCATTAAGCACACCCACACTGTTGTGCAGTCTTCATCAGTATCCATCTGCAGAACTTCCCATCATCTCAGACTAAGACTCGGTGTCCATTAAACCCTGACTCCTCGTTCTCCCCAATGACCATCGTTTATAAAGGAGATGGATACCTATATTAAGCTCAGCTTTTCTTTTGTGATTGAACACATACTTTTGTTAGGGATATGAAAGAGAGGGATATTTGCTAGTGTAATGGCAAGTGCAGAACCTACTGTCAAAGGTGCATAATTTGTAAAAATAGCTGAGTGGGCAAAATTCTGATTTTCAGTTGCCCTCGGCACTTCAGTGCGCCTCTGATGATGATCTCCTTTGGGCATGTAGTTACACTGATAGAATCACGTCCATGCATAAAGAGTGAGCTTAATTATACATAAC
>PVKM010013051.1:0-30786 GCA_004027735.1 Carollia perspicillata
GCTTTCAGAACCCTATGCTGAGTGAGTCAGATCATAGATACTTTCTCTACATTTCTACCCCGACATTTTGAATTAAGGCAGGAAGCCTGAGTCTAAGCCGCCCTTGAGCGAAACCCTGGCAAGACAGAAGTGTGGCAGAAGGGACAGTGCTGAAGGAAAACAACACTTTCTGTGAGTACAAAGTCTGGCCTTTGTTCCAGGGTATAGTTCAGAAGTGCTGACTCACTGGAATGAATTTGAGGCTCAGGTTAGAAAGTTCTTCTAGCAGATTTTGTGATTAAACTCATGGAATAAACCCTTTTCAATCTGTTGCATGGCATATACACATAGAGATTAAATTCTGCCCCTTCTCCACTCCCCCACCTCTGCATTTATCAAAACCATTACTGCCTAATTTCTTTTTGCAAAGGGCCCCTGGAAACACATTTGCCTTGGTGTCCCCAGCACTTGGGCTGCGGAGGGAGCCATGCATTCCCATGTCCTTAAGTGCCCTGGATAGCCAGCTTTGGTGTTTCCAGGAGAAGCGACATTCCTTGAGTGGAAGGCCCACACCCAAGCCGTGTCTTCAGAGTCACGTGAGGCTAGAGGTAGGCAGAGATAAGATTCACAAAGGGAAATGGTGGATTCCCCTTGTATCTGTCTACAGGAATCTCCTTCCTCGGGCACAGGGTGGGGGGTCTTGCCATTGTTTCTTCTGATGAAAGGAATGTGGCACTTGACTCGCTCCTCTCCTCCTCAAGACTCAGTAAAGTGATAAGAGACATTTCTGCCCAGAGGGGGTTCCTGACACCCGTTCCTACCCACCTGTGACTTCGTGACTCCCCCCTCCGTCTGCTGCTTTGTGTCCTCCCGTCTGTAGCTGGCTAATACACTACTGTTCGACTTTCTTGTCGCCTCTCTCCAGACTGCGGAGCATTCCTTCTAGACATGGGACTCCGGGAGTTTTAGTAAATCCTCGTAGCCTCCTGTCTAGCACTTAATAGATAGATGCACAATTGTTCATTGAATGAGCAAACAAACTGCGGGAGCCCACAAAGCTCTTCTAACTTCCTGAACTGCGCTGGTAAGCCACGTTCATGTTCAGCCAGACAGACCAAACCTAACGCTTCTTAAAATAGGAGGTTCTTTGGAGGAGGGGCAGGAGGAAAACCACGATAGAAGTGGTCTCCTGGTAAGCAAAGTAAGAGCCTTTGAAAGGATCAACAAATAAAAATAAGCTGGGAATCTCCGTTTCACTGTAAACCAAGTATTCTAAACCCGCATTCTGGGCTGCCTTGCTTAAGCAGCGTGGGGCACTCACGAATCCAGTTGTCTCGGGTTCTGCACACGTTTTCCTTCCAGTTCTGTGGTGCAGTTGAAGCCGTTAGAACGCTCGCATGATCTACGCCAATTGTCCCCAATGTTTTAAACTGTGCGCTCTCCTAAGTGAAAAATGTATCAACTTACATCTTTTCTTTCTGCATAAATTATATGCATGTACTACTACCATGCTAATGCATCGTGCACATTATAAAACATCACACATATAACTTAAAAGATGAGATAAAATGTACATAAGAATTCCAAAGCTATTTCCTCGGGCCTGGATAGATTGTTGTTGCCTGCTACGTGGACAACACACTCTAGTTTGGAGGTCAGTGCTATAGCTTGACCTCTCCCACTTCTCCTACCGGTGACTTAATGATTTGGACAAAGTCAGAAACTGCAGGAGCGGGCTACTCATTATGCTGCTTCTCCCTGACTAAGTTTGCCTTTCCTCATCAATGAGCCTTGCTTATCTCCCCGAAACATGGAGATCAATGGCGGTACCCTTTAAGAGTGAGGTCATTTGTTTGGTATATTGTATATTCATTCATTCCTTCTAACCTCTACTGTTTTCTGGGAAAATCTTGTTGTATTAGATCATATTGATTCTTCACTTAAGGAGGGTTATAGAGTCATCTGCATCTCTGAATTATGGAATTTTAGCAGTTGTAGGAATTTTAGTGGTGCTCTCTAGTCTAGTTATCCACTCAGTGACATGAGACAATGGAATGAAGAAGACAGGCGTTTCCTTAATGTGGCCGATAATCCTCATGGCCTGCAAAATTGACTTTCCCTCCTCTTCTCTCAGTTTGTTTGCCCTCTACTGAGTGGCCACATGCTCAAAGGCAGGCTGAGACCCCTCTCCAGCCCCTGGGCAGGCCTCTTGATTAGGGTAAGTCAGTGATGGGGATTCTACTCAGGAGCCTTGCTGAGTGATTGGGTTTGTGCTTAGGCGTGTGATACGGTCTGACCCAGCTTCTCGGAGAGTTTCTTTCACTTTAAAAAAGGGGCACAACTGGTAGTCATTCCCTTGCTGCCTCTGATTTGCATCATCTCTGTGTAACACGGATACTTCAGCAGCACCTGCGGACCATGGAGGGAGCTAGCCTACAAGGACAACCTGTCCAGAATGCTGGCCAGAGCAGAGAGATGGACACGAGTAATAGGGCTGTCAACTAAAACGCCTGGGGCTTCCAAAACTCCCGGCTTTGTGATATGAAAAATGGTAAATGCCCTGATTGTTTAAACCACTGGTAGTTGCATTTTCTGACATTTGTAACCAAATGCCTCCTAACTGATACACTTATCCAAGGGGATTAGAGATGTCAGAAATGGAACGAGAATCCAAAGCTTTACAATAGCTACTACTATACTGCTTGGTTTGGATTTACAAATAATAGCTTAAAATAATTCCTTCCTCCTGCAAAGTAAGTTTCTTCCTTTCACTTTGGGAACATTAGTCCCTATAAACTTAGAAGGTTCTGAGATAATCAAAATATTTGATTATAAGGATGCTCAACTTCTTTGCTTCCATTGAATGTTCAACTCTGGTGACATCTTGATGGGCTTCTTCAGGGAATACATATTTATTTTTTACTATTGAGCTCCTCATGCAGGAATATCCAGTTACACTGTAAATTTCACATATTGGCAAACATAAGTTGCCTACAGAGGCCTAGGCCAACGGGTCTCTCAGTGAATTAGTGGCAAAACGCCTGAGTGTGGAATCAGGGTTTTTGAATGTTCAAACTAAAACCCCACGCGATGCCAGTTCAAGCTGCTTTTGTTGCTGCCAATTAGCCGGGACACTCAGAAATAACCCGGGAGCCTAGAAAGGTAATGAGTGGTTTCAAATCACCCATAGACACCATCGTAAATGGAAAAGCTTTTGTCAACATCTTTAATGGTTTGAGTTGGTAAATTATTAACAGAATATATGTGGAGTTCTCAGCATTTCAAATATACTCACTTTCTGAACAAGAACATCGGAGAACAGTCTCTCCTGCCAACCCACGCTGCACGTGCCCGCTCTGCCGTCCCTGCCTCTGACCCTCATCCGGATCACGTGGAGTCTTCCTTCTTTTACAGAGGGGGCTTCTCTCCACGCAGCTGAGGGCTCTTAGCTTCTCCCGCAAGCTCCCCCTTGTGCGGGCTGTGTCATGTGACTAGTTTCATTCCACTCAACTCCTCCTCTCCTGGTATGTGGGGGAAAGATCACAATTTGAACAAAAATAAGCAACAACTTGGATTCCAGTGGAGGCTTTGCCACTTACTTTCAGTAAATCATGTAACTTCTCAGCTATGATTTCTTTGCCTGTGAATCAGGGACAGTTATACTGTGTGAGTTAGGTACATTTCAGAGATGTTGTCAAAATCAAGTGACATAATCCTCATGAACAGGCTGTGAACCTTATGATTCTCCATATTGACAAATTGTATTGCTTGTGCAGATGTTTTTCCCTCACAGGAGGTTGACACACATCCACTCAAATGTTCCAATTCGGACTGACTCAGGAGGCAGGAAGAGCAAGTCCATATGCCAATGAGTGGAATGACCCGTATGACACATTTGCTGGAAAATATAGAGTGTGGTGTTGTTTTTTCACTAACAGACACTGAGGAGCAGATCCTGTTATTATTTTCACAGCAACATTTCCTGACTTATACCCGGCATTCTGGGTAATGTCCATATGCTGGGGGCATTCATTCTTTGTGAGGAAAGGGGAAAGATTCAGAAGAATAAAGCAAGCGTGAGTGGAAGACACAGGCTGTGCTTTATCAAGGTTTTCATAAAGGGCTCTTGTTAGTACATTCTTGAGGTTACCTCTGTGGGACAGGAGACACTGTCCTGAGTCAGAAGACGATAACATGTACTGTCTGTTACTGTCACTAACTTGATGATGCTGGGAAAAATATGCGATTTCCTGAGCTGAATTTTCCCTATCATTGAAATGGAAATGGTACCTACCTATGTGGGTTGCTGTATTAAATGGGATAACACACAAAGTAAGTAGCACACAAGGATGATGCTATGTGTATGTGCATGTATGTATATGTGTGTGTGCGTATGTGCATGTGTTGATATTACACAGTTTCTGGTTCACTGAGGGGCTACACATTCCACAGATGACTTACTGATCACTTATAAATCACAGTACTGTGCTGTGAGGCAATGAACTTCGAAGGTGCTTAGAATCTAGACAAGAATATAGAAAAGACAAGGGCCCAGAAAACTAGGAAGAGAACAGACGGAAAGTAAATAAGGCTGCTAAATTCAGGCCATCATTGTCTGTAGCTACTAGAATTATTCGAGTTCTTTGGGACCTGAGGAATTCACAGAATTGTGCTTCATAGGCGGGATCATGGAGAATGACTATGTCCTGAAATGGGGAAGAAATTCCAACTGTGGCAGCAGCAAGAATAAAGGAATGCTGAAGAGGCAGGAAGAAACTCAGTCTGGCTAGAATGGCGAGCCAGTAGTTACTGGTTGGATAGCAACGTAGGGTCAGGCAGCCTTTTCAGGAATGCTGCCGTTGGCTGCAAACCAATGGAGTCTACTTGGCCATTGCTCATGAATTCTTGTTTCTTAAGACATCATCTGTGATGAGCAATGCCCAGGAACACCTCATTAGCACGTGATATACAGTGTGGCCTGGCCTTTCTCTTCGTAAAGAATTTCCTGTTGATCAACAACATCAAATGGTTGATGGTTTTGGTGTGTTAGGTATCAAGGAAGGTTATGAAGAAAATAGAGAGCATGCAAGATACTTGGCTAGAAGAAGATCATTGTCATTATAGGATAAAACACACATGTAAAGAGAACAAATCTTTTCCAGAATAGGTGAGCTTCATGTTTTAGGAAAAAACACCTTTTTAAAAAATGGTGACATTCTGTGTTGTTGAAAAAGGTGTTGTGGTTTGTGAGGTTGGGGTATGTGCAAAGCAGCTTTTGGCAAACCTGAAACCATGATTTGACTGTGCTTTGCCTGACGCATCAGAGGCCCGGCAGCCGGGGAACAGTCGGCATGCCACAGTGTTTCCTGTTTGCCTGGCAGGTTGCTCGTCCTATTTTGATCTTGCTCTGTCAAAGCAAGGATGATGTGTTCAGTGATTTTTAAAAAATCCTCTTGCTCATCTTCCTCTGTGTTTGTGGATCATGCAGCTCCCTGTATTCCTCCTCAGCCTGACTCCTGGTGACAGTTTAAGAATTCTTTCCCTCAGTTGCTGACCATTTGTTCTCCTCCTCACAATTTCCGTGAGCTTCTGTAGGACTCCTGGATGCCCCCTGCTTCTTGCTAAGTGTTAGGGCAAAGAAATCCCTGACAGGTATGTCGGCTGCATCAGCAATTTAGAATTAGAATGAGAGGACATATAAATGTATTGATAAATATTAAAAAATGGTGTTATTCTTGAGGATGAGGTTAAATCATAGCTATGAAAGGTTTTTACAGTCTCGGAACACAACTGAGAGAAAAAAGAGAGCCCCCTGCTTCCAGTCAGATACCTGCCAAGTCTTCAGGAAGGTGAGGAAGAGAAGATGGTACAGATGGCCCAAGCGGAAACTCCGATCAGCTGGAGCTGCCCGGGGGTAGTGACTTCGGCCCATGTCCCTTTGGCCTAAGGTAGTGCTGGGCACCCTGGAGACACTCAGTCAGAGTTTCATGTCCATGAACAAGTAAACAAACTCCAGAAAGGCTACATGGATTGTAGGTAGCTTCAAGCAGACCCAGCGTCTTCCGAAGCCTAACTTCCAGATTTAACAGAGCATCTCTGTGGATCTGTAATGTCCTTGGCCCCGTCACAAGTTCTAGTAACTCGGTGTTTCCTTTGGAACAAAACCATTAGTTGAGGCCTGAGACCAGGAAGTACCTATACACCCTTTGTTCAAGAAATGCTAGTGGTGGTTGCAGGATCTCTTTATTCCTGGAGTTTTCTTCTCTCAGACTCCTTGCCATTAATATTAGATGTAATTTTAAAACACCTTTAGAATGTTAACATTTACATTTCATACATAACTTGTAGCATTTAGTATGTGAGCTAAAAATCTGTATCTATTTACTTTCTAAATAAAACATGAGTAATTTCTCACAGGGCTAAAAGAAGACAGTATTACATAGAAAAAAATACATATTGTAACTTTGTCGTAGTAATGTCCTTGGAGTTATCATTACTTATATTAAAAAAAGAAAGAGCTATTGTCACTTGGTCTGAATAAGGAAGTGGGGGATACAGTCACCTTCTTTGATTACAAAGGAGTCATGGTGTTTTTCAAGCATTTTTCTCTCTCCTGTCTACCAACCAAAGAAAACAAAACAAAACGTAAACTGTAAAAACGAAAGAACTCACAATAGCAGAAGCAATGACAACAACAACAACAAACAAAGGATTTAGGTAGACTGCTACCAAAATTAAATCAGCCAATGAGATTTTGGAATTTCATGTGGCCTGTGTAATTCCAGGAAAGAGAAACTTTGTGTGTTGCTACCGAAAGAAAGTGGGAGATGGGAAAAAAGAAGAGAAAAAACCAAGGAATGAGAAAGTTCTGTGTCTGAGACAGCGTTTCTCAGTTGGGATATTTGGGGCAAGGCGTCCAGTCCTGTTTCACAAAGACAATGGAGAATTCTGAGAAGGACTTAGAAGTGGGTGGGACTCCTCTTGATGAGTTGTGCATTTTATTCTCATTTCCCAAGTCCCTAATGTTTTCAACTTTTTGAAAGAGGATTTCTTCCTATTACAGTTTCTAAATGCCTCAAAATGTGGGCGTATGGCAAACCATTCCAAATTTACCTTCAGAGAAGTATTCTTTAATTTTGACTGTTCTGGTTCTTCCTTTGATTTTTGTATGAGAATCCTCAGCTCACTCTGCTTTCCTGCCTTTCAATTCACTCTCACAGGATGAACTAATTGACTCTCATGGCTTTGACGGTTGTCTAAGGCCTACTTTTTACACCCGTCACTGACATTTCAACTATTATTTAGTCCCTGGTCTTAATCGGGGATAAGGAGTCTGCAGTTAGCCCTGTTTTTCTCATTTAAGAAAAATACAATAAAAAAACGAACTTAACTCTCTTGGTTCCCTTGATAAAATCAATGATGCCATCACTTACTGAGTTTCTTAATTTCACAAATATTTGCTTGCCTATTATATATCCATTATGCTAAGGTCTAATGAGAAAACAGGCACAGTCCCTCATCTCTGGCGTATGAAAGCCCAGGTGTATAAATATATTAGTAAAACAATAATACAAATATAGGACGACTAATAAAGATAATGGCCATGGAAAAACTATAGATTCCTACAGATGTATAGTACAAAGACCTTAGTTAGTCTAAATAGTTAAAAATGACTTTCCTGGCTGCATTTCCTTTAACTTCTGTATCCAGTCACTATGACATACGGGCTGCTTCCCCATTTTTACAGTCTCACCCTATTGGTGAAGATCAGAAACCTCTATTTCTGATGTTTGGATTATTCCAGTTGGATCCTTGGTGGACTCTTTCTGTTGCAGGCTGTCAGCATATGGCTGCCATGTTAATATTCTTCGATGTCCATTTTTATCACTTACTCCCCAACTTAAGAATCTTCAGTGGGCCTCACAGCTTGTCCGAAGAGACTGGAAGCAGATTCCTTTGCCTAAACACTGTCGTTGCACTAATCCGAAGCATGTCCGTCACCAGTTCCTTGTTCAGCTTTACCCGCGCTGTCCTCTGCACCCGGAGTGCAGCCGCCCTCCTCTTCTGAATCTTGCACCTTCTAGATGTCAGTGGTTTTCAAACTGTGAACCCTTACTAAAGAGAGGGAAATAGCAGAGGAGGGACATGAAAGGTGGACAGAGGGGAGAGGTGGGCTCTGTTCCCATTGCTATCTGCATGGGGTTTCTGGGTAATATTTCCTTTGAAGAAAGGGGTCAAAGTGAAAACATACTTGAAAATCTATGTATCACTGACGTTTCCGTTAAGATTCATCTTCCCTCTGATGTTGTTCCTTACAAAGCCCCCCCCCCCCCCCAAACGCTGACTTTTCCCTCTGCCTTCAACACTGTCCTCCTCGGCGAGATGTCCTTGCTTAGCAATTGCCTTGTATTCTACTCTTCATAACTATGCCTCCTCAAGCCCTGCTTTTTTTTCTTTTCATAGAATATTCTATGGTTCTTTCACCTAGTGGAAAATTTCTGTTTATAAAATTATATTTTTTAATCTATTCTCCATTTTCAGCAACCAAAAAGAGAGAAATTATCAGTAGATCAAAGACATCCTGTTTGGGTGTTCCTGCCGTACGAGGGTGAGTCCATATAGTTGGTCAAAAAATAGGCGGGAGGATTTGTGAAAAGAACATCCTCCCTTGAACTTCTTACTTGCTGGATTCCACTTCCTGTCTGGCCCTGCTTGTTTCACTCCCCTCAAGGTTTACGCGGGACTATTTGCTAATCTGTGTCATATAGGTTGAAGCGTTGTATCTTATCTCTTAGGGCAGAGTGGAAATCTTTTTCAGAACCAAGGCCTACTTTGTTAAGTTGGAGTAATGTGAGTTTAATTGGATCACACATGTTGTTAGCAATTATAATTCAAGCCTGTCTCTGCTAAAGAGACCCTGATACATCCCAAATTCACACTAAGAATGAACAACAAAGAGTACTAGTCTCTGCAGTGGCTTTGCCCCTGAGCCCCCAAAACCACATCTGATAAGCTCTGTAATTTGCTATAGCGATTTGGGCCAAAAATAAAGGCGCACTTTTGCAGAGTCACACATTTCTAAGAAAAAACTGAATTCTGCCTGATGCTAATCCAGCTCCTTTCCTTTCTCTGTCAGACTTGATGTTCGTGGACAGAAAATGCCAGGTTGCATCTTAGGTTCCATGCCATCGATGTCCCTTGGCTCAGTGGCTATGTCCATCACCCTCTGGTAACCCCAAGCTGCTCTTGCTGCCACACGGAAACCTGAAGGGTGAGCAGAGGCAACAGCAGTGGTCTGTTTTACAACACCCCAGTAACATGATGTTTTTAACAGCACAGCAGATGCTTGGCCGATGGCCCTGGTTAAAGGAAGAGAGGCACAGAATCTTCGAAGTCATCAATTTTAATGAGCACTGAAACTATTCCAGTAAACTAGATCCCTTTGTTTTTGTTTGCCTGACAAAGAAACCTGATATATCCAAGACATTTATTCCCTTTTAGTTCAGCACCAGGATGGGAACTCGCTTTTTCGCTACCAGTACTAGGCCCCCAGTGGCGATCAAAATTCTTGTGCAGTCTTTTGGAGGAGAAGAATAAAAAAGAGGCTACAAGGAAAACAACAACGACAGCACATACAAACTTCTGAAAGATTCAGGGTTTTTTTTTTTTTTTTTTTTTGGCTCAGAGGTTAAACATGAATTGTTAGAGTTCCCTTTCAAAGTTGGAGTCTGCTAAGGTCTTTCATAGGCTTGGATAGCTTTGTGGAAGTTACAACAGAAATAAGGAATTTCACCTACATTTTCAAAGGCAGGGAAAACTCAGTGATGTGTGTGTGTGAGTGTGTGTGCATGTGTGTGAGAGAGAGGGAAAGAGAGGGGCAGATAAATAGAGATGAAAGAAGGTGAGAATGTAACGAATGAACTGAAATATTTTGAAGGCATATTTGTGCATTTTCTGGGCAGTCACACTAGACACATACTACGTAATTTCTGCTGTTCATGGTGGGATAAGCAGACAGGTAAACTGGTCAGGAGGAGATGGTGATGTATCAGAGAAAACAACAATCCAGTCTTTGCCTCTAATCTTTTTTCATCTTTGTGCAAACTCATTGAACTCTTTCTCCAAATCTGAAGGCCACAGGCAGGCATTTGTTTTTAACTCCTCAAATAAACTAAAGTTGAACGTCCTTGTCAAATTCACTAAATTACTTTCCTCATTAGTAACGGATTCACAGCAAGGGGAAGCTGTGCCATCTCTTAGGAATTTTTCTATCCAAAGAAATTCCTCCTCTTTCTTCTTTTTTGTCTGTCATTAAAAAAAAAATAGAGTAGAAAAAAAAAAACAATGCAGCAGAAATTACACAAATGGCAAGGTAGTGACAGGGCATCTATCAAAGGAGCTCTGGAAATTCCAATTTTTGAAGTGCTGTAAAAGTATCGTTATTAATTATGATTGACTGGGTTTTCAGAGTCAAGATCTTTCAAGGCTGCTAAGTTAGAGTTGAATGCAAAAGCAGGGGTGCTAACATGGCTTCGGGGGTCCCTCACTTTGTTTCTTCATTGATTTTTAAGTAACATGTGAGCACAGTCAAATTGATGATTTTCATTTTGAATTAGTTTGGCCTTTGTCACGAAGAGCCTTCCATCTTTTTCTGACTGTCAGTGTCTAATTCATCTTCATCAAGTCCCCAGCAGGAAGATTCAGATCTTATTACTTTTTGTTTTACAGTTTGATCGTTTACAGGAAATTGGGACACAGAAAAATAGAGCAGAACCTACCCGTATTTTCAGTAGAACTACTAAATGGAAAAGATACACCTTCATTTGTGGACCTCTCAGAAAATCCTGGGTTGTGGCATTCCCGGAAGGTAGGAGAGGTGAGATTATAATCAAATATATATATTTGTTTTTATTGCTTTTGTTTCTTTCAGGTTCTTGACAAACCTTAGCTTCCAGTCTGCGCAAATCTGATACCTCATGCCTGTTGTCTTTATAAACTTTGAAGTCCTCTTCATTTTACAGATGGGAAACCTAAGGTTAAAGAAAACCATGCATCAGATTGGCAAAAACCATATTAGATTTCAGTATGATCAACTGTTTCCTTAAAAGTCTTGTATTTTGCTCTGTGTTCAGTCATCACCAAGACTGGGAAAAATGACAAATATGGCCTTTTAAAATGTAACTAAAATGTGCTTGAAAAAGATCACAAAAATATTGTCCTATTTAGGTAAAGCTCAAGGCCCAAGTTAGAGTATTTCTTTAAAGGACACAGGGAATAAAACACAGAACCAGCAAAACCAATCCTTTCCTGAGCAAAGTGGTCTCTTTTCTACCCTCTGAAGCTCCTTGACTTTCAGCCCTCTGCTTCCACAGCTAGCATTGCTGCATTCCCTCCGAAGACTCGCTCATTCCCCAGGCCTCTGGGAGGGCCAGTTTGTCCTCTGACAGCATGCCAAAGATGGAAAAAGGAAGAGTTTAAAAACTGTCAACCAGGAAATTTTTTGTTTGTTTGTTTTTTAAAAAAGAAAATTTGCCAACCTAGCCAAGAAATTTTGTCTAAGTTACAGACTGTCAGTCTTTATAATCACTCTTTGTTCTTTAACTTTTCTGAATCCCACATTTTCACCGAGGGTAGATAATCTTTGGCATTATCCTCACTGGCTCAGCTCAGCTTTCACTCCCTTGGGGTCCTGCTGACTCTCTAAACTTTCAACTTCTAAATCCCGTGCTGGCTCACCCAGGAAAGAAAGAAGCAAATTGAACAATAAAATTCAAGCTGTAGCTTCCGTTGTGACTCAAGAGCAGAAAATGTTTTTAATGGCCAAGAGCACATAAGTGCCATTAATCACCAAGAATTTATTATGTCTCATTGGGGGCCCCAAACAAACATCATTTTGCCCAACTCCATTACTATCTGGGATTTGAAAAGCTTTTCAGAGGTAATTGTCTGATTGAATATTTACCTAGGGTTAAGAATATCAGAAATTCTTTCACAGAAATTATATATGCCAAAAAGGAGAAAATAACACTTTTTCTTTCTTTCTTTGCTTTTTCATTCCTCCCTCATGTTTCTCTTCCTTTCCTTAGCAACTCTTTTGCTGTGTCAGCCTTTCTATGCATGATCAGTTTGCTGTGATCTATGGAAAACTCCCACCTCAGGAATTTGGAGCCTTGGGTTAAGTCTTTTTATTTGTGGAGTCCAGGCTACCGATTTTTATTTTCAGACAGCCTCAAAGGCTTTGGTTATACCCACCAACTTTTATTCTTTGAGCTGCATAGATACATTTGAGCATTTTGGGGGAGGAGTCTTTGCAGGCATACTGTCAGGAACACTTTTCTCTTAAAAAATTAATTTATTGATTTGAGAGAGAGGGACATTGGTTTGTTGTTCCACTTATTTATGTATTCATTGGTTGATTCTTCCTTGTGCCTTGATTATTGAACTCACAGCCTGCAACTTTGGCATAGCAGGATGATGCCCTAACCAACTGATCTACCCGGCTAGGGCAAGGAACACTTTTCTAGTGTGTCCATAAAACATTAACCATTATTTGGATGTTCACATAATAAGTTGAGGGGATGCCTTCATTTTCTTCTCCTCATGTTTCTAGAGCAATAAAAAAGTGGTTCAAAGAATGTTATAAATTCATTTGTCGGGAATTCTTGGAATAAATGAGAATAACTGATTTGGGGGAACTAAGTAAATATTTATCGTAACAAACCCACGTTTCCAGTTTCATGCAGAACAGAACTGTAATTTCCTTCAAGTACAGAAGGCAGATCAACAGCTCGTGTTGAGCCATGGGGGCTTCAGATCTGTTCTCTGTTCTTGAAGGGACATGCCTTCTTGGAATAGATGGACTGTAGTTGAACTAGAATATTTAGGGTACACGTAAGTTTCTTTAAAAAAGGATTCGTCTTTCTCTGGCTTGAGATGAACAACTTTAGTAGTGCAGAACATTGTCCTTTTACATGCTCTCTTCAAGTAGAGAAACACTACATTTGTTGAAAGCCGATGCTATGTCAGGCTTTACATGTATTCTTCCCATATCACTGCAGGGGGCTGGGTGTAGGAGTTGGGGGGCATTATTATCCCATTTTAAAGATGAAGAAACATAGGCTCAGAGGGCTTAAGTGACCTAACTAATGTCAAAGCAACAGTAATAGTGCTCAGAAGGGATATGTGACTCCAAATCCATGCTCTTTTCTATTATAATCTATTGCATCCAATATGTAGGAAGGCTAATTTGATATCTACCATGACTGCTTATGTAGACAGGTCCATTTTACAAAACATACTCTTCTAATAATCTGCCATCCAAGGCTGGGGGACCATTGCCTTTGGCTAACCCTTCTTTTCAGGCATCTTGAAGAGGAACAAAAAGTGTCTTCTCCCCTTCTCTACATTGCCTATGGAAAATGGGTGGCTCAGAAGGCCACTCCAGAATTTGAGCTAATGTCAAGGTGTTCAGGGTGAGGAGAAGGTCAAGTCATGCACACCCTGTTGTATGGGGTATAGTCACATTAGTCCACATCATCCTAAGTGTCTCTGTGATCTTCAGAATGTGACCCTTTCATAGGCCGTTGAGTAACACAACCTCAATTGACAATATATCAGAACAAGTTCTCAGTGGCATGGTAATGGTTCTGGTTGTAGGTGCAGCTGTGAAATAATAGGCTTATTGCCTTTCATTTCTACTGTTCAAATTCTCCTTCCATCAGGCACCCTGGCCCGTCATACTCTTTCCATGTTCCCCTGAACACAGTCCGCTCAGATGAGCTGTCTCTTGGAAAGAATCTAATTGATTACATCACCACTTGCAGGAATGACTGTAGTGGTGCAATTTCAGGAATCAAGTCAGGCCAGTGAAGATGAAATCTCAAGGCTACAGAGGTTTCTTAACACTCTTTTGATGTATGGTATGTAGGTGATCATCCGTCCTTGGGTCGTATACGGGTAAGCTAATCCTAGAAGGAGATGGAAGAAGACTAATGTAGTTGACTGAAAGGTGCTTGACCAGAGTGTGCCCCTGGGAAAAACCAAAGCGTTCTCTTCCTGGCATGTTTTCTCTCCATCATCTTCCAAGTCACTCTATCAGGACCTCTGTCATTTATATTGAGGCTGGCAGGGTGGGGTGGGGGGATGGGAAAGCATTTTCTGTCCTGTACCTGGGTTCTCAGCCTTTAGAGGAAGGCCAAGATGATTCTCTTAACCATTGTAACTTGATCAAAAATGTTTTCTAGGAAAGAAAGAGTCATTATGAAGACCATCAGCCCGGGCAATGCAGTGTAAAAATGTAGCACAATTTTAAAAAGTCATCTGTTGATTGGCTGTAGTGCCAATAGAACCTGATGAAGGTTTCCTAACGCTGTTTCCATGTCTATTTTTTAATCTTTTTGAAGGTTAAAACTTGTACAGTTAATTTTGGAGTTGAGGAAGTTTTCTTGGAGTGTCAGTAATTTACCTCTCCTTTACTTATTGCAGATCCTCACCTAGGACTGAAGGACAATGCCAGCTTATAACACAATCCATGGTATAAAAAACATTTTCTAGGAAGGAGGTTTTCTCCACAGCCAAGTCAGAAGCACTAGTAACTCCAAGGGGTAAGGACGTACTGAAGACAAAGCGACTCTTGCAATCCGTGGCAGGGTAGGTAGGTATGTTTCTTTTGTTCCTGAGGGATTGGCCAATGATGTTTGCAGCAATTATAATTTGTTTCTCTCCTAAAGGAGAAGGTGAAAGTGCTTGAAGAACACCTCTGTAGATTCTACGCCGTGAGAAGGATGTGTTGAGGATACAGAAAGTACGCCAGATGAAAAGCAAGAAGAAGAAGAATCTATGTCTACAAGTAGGTATAGTGAATTAAATATCTTTTCCCATGGGTAGAAATTAGGCATATTCATAATTTGTTTTGTTTTTTGTTTTTTAAGTTGCATCTTTCTATTAGAGCTTTGCCCTACTTGTTTTATAATTATTTTCTCTAAAACTGCCTACCCTCACTAGGTTATAAATTATAACACGTGAGGACATGCATCTTCTTTATTTTTGTATCACTAGCAGCAAGCATGCTGCTGGGCACAGAACTGACTCTCAAAAAGTGATTATTAAAAACTGAAGTTATATTATAACATTTTTTTATTTTAAAACAACCCCTTCCCAGGGAATGGGACACTCTTGTGAGTTATCTCAGAGAATTTAGGAGTGGAACCTACAACCCGACCTGAGGGGGACTACATGATTGACTGATAAGCAGATGCCAGCCTTTCTTACAGTAAGTTGACGGAATCTGAGACATGAGTATGGTGAAGTCAACCAAAGAGGATACCTGGACACGACGAAGATCAGACGAGATTGAATGAAGACTCTCCCAAGAACAAGAATCCAGAAAGATGCGTTTCAGCCTGGCCAGCTCTGTGAGGGTGCAGCCCGAGCACTTGCACGGCCTCCTGTACGCAGAGGGTTAGGCATTTGGTTTCGTGCTCTCCTGCTGAAGTCTTGAAATTTTTAATATCTTTTGAACAAGGCACCGTACAATTTCATTTTGAATTGGGCCCTGGAAATTAGAGAGCTAGTCCTGGCACTTAGGAAGATGATGGGCCCCACCAGGGCCATGATCAGAGAAGCTGCCCCCACATCATATCTGAGAACAGCAGGTGAAGAGGCAGGCATTGGCCGGAAGTGGAGCTGATTTTTTTTTAATATCTATACCTGGCTGCTGAGTACGTTGCAAGCACTGTATAGGGCAGATTCCCAGAATGGTGACTACTAGGACTGGTGGTCAGAAAAGGACAGGCATCCTCGTGGGGAAGAGTCTTCAGGGAGCAAAAGGAAGGACTCTGCCCCCTCCGGTGATAGGAAAGACAAAACAGAGAACTTACAGGTTTGGAAGACTGGGAGAGTCTCGGGAAGAGTGAGGCCCTAAGACAAATTCTGAGTGACCTTTAGTACCATCTTTAGTGGTACTTGTCATTAATTCATTTTGGAACTCGTGGTAAGTGCCAAAACGAGGAGTGCCAAACGGTGAAACATTTTCTCTTGTGGGGTGGTGTCATGACTCATACAAGTCCTAGCAAGTGTGAGGAGTCCCTAGCAAGCTCCAGAGTGCTAAAACATTGTTTTTTTCTTGTCAAAATGCGATGAGTACATGGTTTGTCAAGTTCTGAAGCTGATGGGTACCAAGGTATGACTGAAGCCTGAAGTGTGGAGAAGACATCTGTAGGGATTCCTAATCTTTGTCCCCAAATAGGGACCCCTTAAGAATGCCAGATTGGTCATTTTGGGAAGCCCCCCACAGGGACAGATATTAGAATGTAAGTTGTAGAAGACGCTAAAAATTCACAGTACCTCCCTGTTTTCTGAGTATGCTAGATAACAAAGTCAGTAATTCTATGTCAAGGAAAAGAACTAGAACACCTCTTAGATTTCTTGATTTTGGGGGGTAACTTTATACATTTGTTGTCATTATCTCCATCTAATTCTCCATAGTGATTAATCATATCTGAAAATGGAAGGGCCTGCGCACTTACTCGGAGGTGTGACAGGAAAGCGAGGAGGTGGAAGGGTCCCATTGTGCTCTGTCGTCTACCTTAGGGAGAGCCTGCCTTGAAGAGAAACAAATCATAGGACAGCGTAGGAGAGGCCAGCTTGTTTGTTTGTTTTTAAAGAGAAGATTACGTATCTGTGGTCTCTAAGAGGAAGATGTTTGGGACTGTAAAGTGACTCATGGTTATCCCTGGGAGTAGCTTGGAGGACTGTGACAGAGCTGGGGATAGGCAAGAAGAAATTAGTCTGCATGGAAGTTTTACGAGGCTCTTCTCTGGAAGGGCAATTTCAGACATATTCAAGGAGAGGCATTATTTCAGCTTCCAAGAGATCCCCAAATATCCAAAAAATGATGCAACGATGTTATGGCAATCAAATGAAAACATACATGTCATAACAGTTAGGCAGTGTACTCTCTGCTGGCTGGAGGAGGTGGCCTTGTATGAACCTGACATGGTCATGGGTCCATATGCTGGACCTTCTTGGAACGGGACTTTAGAGAGTCTGTCACAATCGCCAAATCACCCATCTCCTCTGTTTTGATGGTTTATATAGGAACCCATGCTGCAGTTGTAAGGATTCCTCAGTGCATCTTTAGGACTCGGTAGGAAAGTGAAAACATTTAGTGGCTGGGTGAAATTTTTTCTCTCTTCTCCTGGTTTGTGGTCATGACTTTGGAAGAGAAAGGCGGGTAATCGCTGATTACATAGAAGGCATCCAAGGAAAGCATTTGTCTCCTGGGTCATGACAGGAATGTCAAGAAGATATACTATTGAAAATGGGAAAGAGCACTGGATCAAAGTGGAGAAAATATTTAACAAGGATAAATCGATGAAGGGGAGGGAGAAAAATTAAGACCAACTACCACGTAGGTAATAAAAACAGTGGGTGTGACAGAGAAAGAATTTGTGTGGGGGAGGTGGTCCCTAGTAATTATCATTCTTTCATTCATTCGACAAATAACAGAGAAGTTCAAAGAATAATATTTATGACCTTAGGAAACTATATATGTCAACACAGAGCTGAGGGTGATAAAATAACTCAGAGTTTTAAAGCAAAAAGGTAAATATAATGTCACCGATAAAACTGAGATTTGATGGCATAAAATTCAGCCTGAAAATATCAAGAGGAAGAATGACTTCACTCAACACTTATCTGAGACAAGGGAAATAGAATAGTGCCTTGTACAACTGAGGTATGCATCCAGATGTAAGCAAAGATAAAGCAATTTAGGCACCTGAGAAATGAACCAACTGTACTGCCACGAGAATGTAGTTCAGTCCACATAGGAATAGGAAAAATACAGATATTGTGTTTTTTGTGTTAAATTGTGGTAGGAAGCCCTTTGCGGCAATGGAGAACTTGACTAACGTTTGGAAAACTAATTTTGATAAAATTAAAGGATTTGATTAGCACTTAACTTTTAACGTTGACATTTTTAATCTCTAAAAAAGGGAGAGACTACAAGAGAAGTAAATGTCAATATGGAAGTTCTGAAGGATAACAGTAATGAGGCAGTGACCAGAACCTTGGAGTTCAGGCTATTTGTGAAGGTCAGATACGTCCCTTTGCCCTCAGGTTCTCAAAATGAGGCTCCTGGGCAGGGGCGGGTGGTTCCAGAATTGTTATTGGTGAAGTGAGTATCTGGAAACTTTTATAGCAATGTTCATTACCATAAAATTGTAAATTTTATTTTACAAAATTAAAATGAATCCCTTACTATAGATGCTTTGAGAAGCACTGTCCTAATTTTTGATTAAATATATTCAAAAAGTAAACCTGCTCTTTGTCTTGAAAAGGAATAGAGCTTATTAGGAAAAGGAATCTAAAGAGAAAATGAAAGAACAAGAGAATTTGAGCACATCTTTGGAAATTATTCCAGTGGGACAGATGAAGGAAGTCATCAGAAAAAAAGTGATTACGTTGGCAGCACTCTTGATAAGAACAAGGGGTGAGACCCCATTTTTTAGCATCTGTTTTATATTGGACACTTGTATTTAGATTATTTTATTTAATCTTCACTCCTCAGATAAATGATATTATTGTAATTTTCAGGGAAGGGAGGCATGCGGCTCGGTGACCTTAGTGGGTTGCATGTTGGGTCCCAAAAAGTTGTGCCCAAATCCTGATCCCTAGAACCCAGGAATACCACCGTACATGGCAACAGATGTGACTCAGTGAAGGATCTTGAAAGGAGGAGCTTATCCTCCATGGGTCCTACATGCATCGCACATGTCCGTATATGACAGACACGCAAAGGAGAAGACAAATAAAAGGACACGTGGCCACGGAGGCAGAAACAGGAGTGATGTGGCCTCAAGTCAAGCAATGCCTGGAGCCACTAGAAACTGGAAGAGTCACTGGAGGGATTCCCCCTAGAGCCTCTGGAGGAACTGTGGCCCTGATGACACTTGCTTTTGGCTTCTGGCCTCTGGAACTCTGACAGAATAGTTTCTCTTGTTTTAAGCCACCGGTTTGTGGTGCTTTGTTATAACAGCCTTAGGAACCGAACACAGCGACCTAAAGTAAACTCTAGAAAATGAAAAATCTGACATTCAACCTGAGGTCTAACTCCAAAGCTTCTTGCTATGAGTTGTCACATAGCACACTTGCAGACTTTGTAATGCCTGGGTGAAATGACTGGAAATATGATGGAAGGATGGGGGGAGCGCAGAGAAATAACGACATGACCTCATATCATAGGTCTCAGTGCTGGTTCTTCTGTTCACTGCACTTGTCTTTTTGAAGTCCCAGTGTCACAAACCAAAGGAACAATATTACAGTGAGGGCTGAGTACAATGCCGTATGTGCAAACTTCTTTGCAAATTGTAGAGCGCCATTCAAATGCTAATTGCTGACATTTTTTTGTCTCCCTAAAAGAGACTGAAGAGATTATGTTAGCATTCAATAATATCTCACTACCCGTGCATCTGCAATGGCATGGGCTGCCCACCTTTCTGCCACAGCAGCGGGCAGGAGGAGCATCCCCCTCCGCCTCGTGCAAAGTCCTAGTGTCATGGGCCTATAGGAGCAACATGAAGTCCCTGGACCTGTTGAGCAATTTGGAGTTGAAGGAACATCTCAGTGGCTGCCATGCCAAAACAAAATAGTTGTTTTTGGCAGATATGTATTTATTTTTCAGTATTCAGACGGACAATACTAAATAACTCTATTCAATAGATCCGTTCATTTTTGTGTGTTTGCTTACACCCTGCCTTGTTCCAGAAAGGATTTAAAGTGGATTACCTATTAATACCACACAAGATAAAGTGAAAAATAAGTGGTGAGGCAAGTAGGACAACAGGAAAATGAAACTCAGAAAAATAAATAAAGCCAGGAGCAAGTGAGACTCATTGTGTTCTGGAAGGTATTTCCCCTTCGTTAGGGTTGGCCCCTAAGTGTGTCAATGGATTTTCTTACTATTAATACAAAATAGGGCTCTAAGTGGAGGTCCCAGCAACATTCTCTTCAGAAAGCAACTGGAGTCTGCCCAGAGCACCAGCCATAGGAGGTGGAGGCCCCAGAGACCTTGACACTGAGCACAATAACAATCATTTTAGCTTGGATTAAAAACATCAGTAAAGTATCCATGAAATTGGCGTCTTGGAGGAACATAATCTCATGATGTACTACCTAACAGAAACTAGCTATAAAATTCTCCTTTGCAGAACTGTGAGCTAACTAACTGTACCAGATGATTAGCTATACATCATGTGGGCAGGAGGAAGTGTCTACCAAAAGGAACGACTTTGGTTTCAGAGCCATTCGTCTGTAACCCTTCTTGTTTGGCACCGAGCAGGGCAAGCTTGATCTGTAGCCTCTCTCTGAACTCAGTGGCTGCTTATAAGAGGTCTATTTTCCTGTTCTCTAGAACCAGGAGAAATTCAGTTTATAGAAAAGTATCATTATTTATGAAGTTTCAGTTTAAAAGGAAAAGATCAGTCAGGGCACGTGTCTCTATTTTCACTGCACTGAAAATTACTACTTGAAAATGAATTCAGTTAACTTTTTGGAAGTGAATCACGTAGCAAATTCATTGTGGGGGGGAGCCCTTCATGATGTTGGGATGCTTCCATTAAAGAGTGGACAAGAACAATATCAAGTTATTTTATAGGGAGAATTGATGATGGGGAAGTAACTATAGCCCTCAAGTCCCTATAAACTGGAAGTATCTCTCTCTGTTCTCTGGCAGGGGTTGGCCAACTTCTTCTGTAAATGGCTAGATGGTAAATATTTTAGGCTTTTTGAGCCATGTGTTCTCTGTTGTGACTATACAATTCTGCAATTGTATTGCAAAAGCCTCCATAACTGATCCATAAATTAATGGGTAGAGCTGTGCTCCATTAAAACTTTATTTAAAAAAACAGGGGGCAGGGGATTGGGCCATAAGCCATAGTTTGCTGACTCTCCTTTGTGATGTTCAATGGTGGGGGAGGGGGTGGGTGGGTATTAAGTCCTTATGTAAGATTCTCACTATATACTCTATTTCAAACTATTTTCCAAGAGAAAATTTTGGTTTGACAGCCTACTTCCCTTAAGATGAAAGTAAGACCCTCCTTTTAGGCAAGAATATCTTAATTTTTGAAATAGATCATTGCTACATGCATACCAGTTGTCTAAAGCATGGAGCTCTCCATTCCATCAATAAGACAGAACTGTGTTCTCAGTTTTAGTCTGGCCTCAGCTTCTATATATCAGCAGCCTAGCCACTTGTCAAGTTCTGGCTGAAACACAGATAAGGGAGATCATTTAATGGGCACAATAATAATTCACTACTCTTGATTTTAAACATTTCAGCTTTGCATCAAGCCAGGCTGGAAAACCATTTGTGCATGTACAGTGTTACCCTCCCTTTTCTTAGTGGTACCTTCCCAGAATGACAGCTCGACACCAGTCACTCATCTTGTATTGAGGGTTGTGTATCAAAGTCACCAGCTGGCGAACGTATTTCCTTCTTTGTAAAGTTGCTGTGGAAGACACTTTGCATTAGATTATTTTGTGTTCTTTATGTAAAATTCTGTCTGTGATCTCTCTCCGAGTGTACAGGGACAACCAAGTGTGTCTCAGGTTATGCTTCCTCTTATTTACCAGAGAATGCTGTGTAACTGCTCTGGTCCTACACTCCAGTCCAGTTCTTTTTTTAATCTGTTTCCAAAAAGTAAAGCTAAGTATATGTTCCATTGCACAGACGATATTTAGCTGAGGTTTTCTTACCCATCCATCTCCACATTTTATTCTTGGCCCCTTCATCTTTTACTGGCTTTGTTACATCTGATTGTATTTGTATCCTAATATAGAATACCACAGGGATATAAATAACAAATAAATAATAAAGTTTGCGCTTGTTGAATATGTTAAAGACCACAAAAGAAGCTTTTCATCTGTGTTTGAAACTGGAAGAACAAGGAAGCGATCACCCAGTTGCCTGGGGGGCAGATGGTGTAATGATAACAGATAACGAAACTTATTAAATTCACATTTTGCTTTTAAATTCTGCAGCAAGGAAAGTGGTTTGCAGGGGGGACAAGAACAAATAATACCTTGAATTATTTGGGGCGGTTCTTTGTTTGTTGGAATGGCATTTCTTTTCCCCACCTGTCTCATTGTATTTTCACCACAGGAGGTAGTCACAACAGTTACTATTATC
The DNA here is from genome assembly GCA_004027735.1 of Carollia perspicillata. NCBI lineage: Eukaryota > Metazoa > Chordata > Mammalia > Chiroptera > Phyllostomidae > Carollia > Carollia perspicillata. The sequence goes on from PVKM010013051.1 coordinate 22,169, forward strand.
CTCCTTTCCCCAGACAGAAATCATGACTCAGCATTAAACGACTTGTCTACATTCATAATGCAAAAAGGCGACTGACTGCAACTCTATGTAAATGAGTGAGCAGTAAGGCAAAACCTGGTCACTCTTCATGAATTCTAGTTACCTACACTGGGTGCAAATTATGCCAGTCTACTGGGAAACCCGAGGTGTGGGGCAAATAGTAGATGCTCGAAATACTCTTTTTGAACAAGTGACGATGAGTGCAAAGTTAACCTTAACAATTAGGGAGATGTTGCAGAGACCAAAAGATGAATGAATAAGAAAAACGTCAATCCATTAAAAAAAAGAAAGAAAGAGATTCCACAGTCTATAAACAAGCGAGCTATTTTGAGAGAAGACCCCAGAAAAGGCGAGAATGGATTTTTAAGCTAATGGCTTGTGACTATTAAGAATATGATGGTTACTAGAAGTGATCATAGGCTTTTAAGGAAAGTCATGTTACACTAGTTTAATTTATTTTATTGCTTTTGAAATGGATCAGAGGATTGACTAGGAAGAATTAATTTTCACAATAATATCATAAAAGGAGCAACCGGCTCCTATGTGCCTTATTTCATTGACTCCACAATAGTCCCAGTAGGTAGATACTCTTAATCTCCCTTGTTATAGACAGGACAGAGGATCAGTGAGACCACATAATTTACTCCCAGTCGTGTTGCAAGTAAGTGCCTGAGCTGAAACTGAAGCCTCATTTATCCAGCTCAGAGATGTTGACGGTAACCGCAGCGTATGATGTTGACATGCAGGAGGTCTTTGAGGCCAAGGTAAACTAAGGACATACAGGTTGAGTCACACTACCTGTATATACATTCACAGCAGGTTGAGAAAAGACCTAAAGCATGTCAGCTAGTAGTTTTGTCTTGGTCTACTTAACATTTGAATCAATGAGCTGGATAAAGATTTAAAAAACATACTACTTCTGCAGTTGGCAAGAAAGCCGATCGCTGCTGTTAACTAACTTTTGCATGGTGTATCCCATTTTGTAGAATCCTTTCTTCTCGCTGGTCACATTTGATCCTCACAGCTCTATAAAGGAGACATTTCTAGCTTCCAAACTGCACTCCCTCCCCCTCCCCCGCTGACACACTTCTCTTTACAGTGAGCAGAACTGAGGTTCAGGGAAATCAAAGGACTAGATCAGAGTCATCTGGTGATTAATATGCAAGCATCTGTTTTCTGTCACACTGCCACAGATGTGGACTCATGATAAGAACTAATATCGAGACACGCGATTGCTAGATCACAGTCATTAAGATGAAATACAAAGGTGATCAATGTGAAGTCTAGCACTGAAATAAAAAGTGTGGTTAGGTGGAATGTTTAATGTAAGCCAAGATTTCATTATCATTACTAATAATCCTCATTTAATCCTGACCTGGTGTAATGGAAACACAATGTCTGTATCACTATAAGCAATATTCTTAGTGAACGTGTAACTTCTCAAAACATACACAGGACCCATGCATGTTTCCTGGGCCTCGCATTTGTTGAAAACTTGGACTAACAAAGCACCTACCTAGAGGCAGGTAACTACTATAGAAACCATGGGCTACATACAGATAACAGTGGATGGGAATGAGGAAATGAATAACAAGTCTAATTCGTTTCAAAGTTTTAAGAATTATCATGTGGAAGAAGACAAATATTTGTTCTGTGTTGGCCTAGGTCCAACAGCATAAATATCAGAAAATCAGATTTGGGTTAAACATACAGGACAATTCTAACAACTATGCAGTTCCTGATGGAATGAGTCTTGTGAAGCTTTTTAAAAATTGAATCTATTTACATGAACAAATAAACAAAAACCCCAAACAGTCCACCCATTTCTTCCATCTCCCCAACCCCCTGCTTCTGTAATATTAATCTGTTTTCTCTATCCATGAGATTGTTTTTTTATAATTTATCCAAGTTTTTTCACGTAGCATAATGCCCTCAAATTCCATCCATGTGGTTGCAAATGGCAAGATTTCATTTTTTATAGCCAAGTAATATTATCTATCTATATCTATCTGTATATATTTTATACAGATGTATATAGATCTATCTATATCTATACCTATATCTATAATCTGTATCTTATATATCTCATATTTATACACATCACTATGTATCACACATTTATGTATATCATATATACATCATATTTTCTATTTTCTCTATCCATTTACCCATTGATGAACATTTAAGTTATTCCCATATTTTGGTTATCATCAATAATGCTGCAGTGAACATGAGGGTGGGTATATTTTTTCAAATGAGTATTTTCATTATTTTGATAATACCTAGAAGTAGAATTGCTGGATTATATGGTAGTTTTATTTTTAATCTTTTTGAGGCAACTTCATGATGTTTTCCATAGCACACAAGTGTTCTCTTTAGTCCATATCCTTGCCAACACTTATTATTTCTAGTCTTTTTGAAAGAGCCACTCTAACCGATACGAGGTAACAGCTCATTGTGGTTTGGATCTGCCACAGTGACTAGTGATGTGTGATGTAGAGCACCCTTTCCTGTGCCTGTTGGCCACCTGTGTGTCCTCCTTAGAAACAACCTCTGTTCATGTATTCTGTCCATCGTTACTTGAATTGTTCCCTTTTTTGAGTTATATGAGTTCTTTATGTGTTTTGGATATTAGCCCCTTATTTGATATAGGATTTGCAAATATTTTTTCCCATTCAGTAAGTTGCCTTTTCATTCTGTTGATGCTTTACTGTGTGAAGAAGTATTTTAGTTCGATGCAGTACCACTTGTTTATTGTTGCCTTTGTTGCTTTTGCTTTCAGTGTCAGATTCAATAGTAACCAAAACCTGTGTTAAGTAGCTTTCTGCTTCTGTTTTCTTCCAGGACTTTTATGGTTTCAGGTCTTACATTTGAGTCTTTAATTGATTTTGAGTTAATTTTTGCGTATGGTGTAAGATTGTTTCATTATTTTGCATGTGGCTGTCCAATTTTCACAACACTATTGAGGAGACTGTTCTTTCTCTGTTGCGTATCCTTGTCTCACTTGTCATAAGTTCATTGACTGTATATGTGTGGCTTTTTTTCTGGGATCTCTGTCCTATTGCATCAATCTGTGGGTCTGTTTTAGTGCATGTACTATGCTCTTTTAATGACTGTAGATTTGTAATACAGGTTGAAATCAGGTAGTATGATGCTTCTAGTGTTGATCTTTCTCAAGTTGCTTTGGCTATTTGGTGCCTTTTATTGTTCCATACAAATCTGGGGATTGTTTGTTCTATATCTGTGAAAAACATCATAGGAATTTCAGTAGGAATTGCATTGATTCTGTGGATTGCTTTAGGTAGTATGAACATTTTAACAATATTGATTCTTGCAATTCATGCACACAGAATATCTTTCTATTTATTTACATCTTCTTCAATTTCTCTCATTGATGTCTTGTAGTTTTCAATATATGAGTCTTTCACCTTCTTGGTTAAGTTTATGCCTAGGTATTTTATTCTTTTTGATTCAATTGTAAATAGTATTATTTTCTCAATTTTTCTTCTGACAGTTCGTTATTAGTGTATAGAAATGCAACAGATGTTTATGTATTGATTTTGTATCCTGAAGACTTACAGAATTTGTTTATTAACATTTTTTCTGATGGGGTCTTTAGGGATATATATATATATTCATGTCATCTGCATATAATGACAATTTTACTCTTTTCTTTCCAATTTGGATGCCTTTTATTTATTTTTATTGCATATTGCACTGGCTAGGACTTCAATTTTGTTTTGAATAGAAGCAATGAGAGTAGGCATCCTTGTCTTATTCTTTATCTTAGAGGAAAAGGTTTTGGCTTTTTACCATTGAGTGCGGTAATAGTTGTGGACTTGTCATATACGGCCTTTCTAATGTGAAGGTACATTTCATTTTTACCTGTGCTGTTGAGAGTTTTTACCATAAATGTATATTGAATTTTGTCAAATGCTTTTTCTGTATCTCTTGAGATGACCGTATGATTTTTATCCTTCATTTTGTTAATGCAGTGTATCACTTTGACTGATTTGTAGATGTTAAATCATCCTGACATTCCTGGAATAAATCCCATTTGATCATGGCATCTGATCCTTTCAATATACTGTTGAATTCAGTTTGCTAACGTTGTTGAGGATTTTTGCATCTGTGTTCATTAGGGATATTGGCTTGTAATTTTCTTGTCCTTGTGATGTCCTTTCCTGGTTTTGGTTCAGAGTACTACCTACCGGCCTGAAAAAGTAAGTTTGAAAAAGTTCCCTATTCTATTTTTTCTGATGAGTTTGAGAAGTATTGGTGTTAATTCTTTTTTAAATGTATGGTAGAATTCACCAGTTAGGCCATACGATCTTGGACTTTTGTTTATTGGGAGGTTTTTGATTCACTGTCAATCTTCTTACTAATAATCAGTCAGTTCAGATTTTCTGTTTCCTCGTGATTCAGTTTCGGTAGGTTATATGTTTCTAAGAATTCATCCATTTCTTCTAGGTTGTCCAATTTGTTGGTGTATAATTGTTCATAGTAGTCTCTTATGATCCTTTGTATTTCTGTGGTATCAGTTTTAAGATCTCATCTTTCACTTCTCATTTTATTTGTTTGAGTTGTCTCTTTTTTTCTTGGTGAGTCTAGCCAAGGTTTTGTTGATGTTGTTTATCTTTTCAAAGAATCAGCTCTTAGTTTCATCGATCTTTTCTATTTTTTTTTAGTCTTTATTTCTACTCTAATCTTTATTATTTCCTTTTTTCCTACTAACTTTGGGTTTCATTGTTCTCATTTTTCTCATTCCTTGAGGTGTAAAGTTAGGTTATTTACTTGAGACTTCTCTATTCTTGAAGCAGGCATTTATTGCTATGCACTCCCCTCTTAGAACTGCTTTTGATGCATCCCATAAATTTTGGTATGTTACATTTTCAGTTTTCACTTGTCTCAAGGTGTGTTTAGATTCTTTTTGGTTCTTCCTTGACCTGTTGATTGTTCAATAGTATGTTGTTTATTCACCACACATTTGTAAATTTTACAGTTTTGTCTATATAATTAAATTCTAGATTTATACCATTGTAGTTGGAAAAGATGCTTAATATGATTTTAATCCTCTTAAATTTATTAAGACCTGTTTTGTGGTCTAACACATGATCTATCATGGAAAATGTTCCGTATACCCCTAAGAAGAAAGTGCATCCCACCACTTTTGGATGGGATATTCTGTAAATATCTATTAAGCCCATGTTGTTGATCATATCGTTTGAGGGCAGTATTTCATATTGATTTTTTTCTATTTATTTTTCAATTACAATTGGCATACAGAATTATATTAGTTTCAGGCATAAAACAGTGATTTGACATTTATATAACTTGTGAAGTGATTACCCAGATTAGTTTAGTTCTTACTGATTTTCTGCCCGGATGATCTATTCATTGATGTAAGTGGAGTAATAAAGTCCCCTACTGTTGCATTGCTGTCTATTTCTCTTTTAAGATCCCTTAATATTTGCTTTATACATTTAGGTGCTCTGTTGTGACATTTTAATGCTCTACCAAGGGAAGAATTCCCCAAGGGAATTCTCAGAAGTCACTCTTAGAAGTCAGGTGGAAGTGAAATTTTAATGAGTTATCAAGGTTCAGCCAATCTGGTATTGTTTATGAACTTACTCTAGATGATACCCATTTGGATTTTCATTTAGCTCCAAGCAGTGGCTAGAATATAATAGACATTACATAACTATTTATTAAAATGAATCTTCAAGAGGGAGAGGAAAGGATTAGGAGCTGGTAGTAAAATATCTACTAGAATATTTCATTTCTGACATAATTAACACTCCCTGGCTCATTTTGCAGTGAGAGGCATTAGTGAGAGATTTTCCTCTACAGTGTTTGCACTCACTGTGCCCTTTGCTTGGAATGTGTTTCTTCTTGGATTTTCACCAGGCTCAGCCTCTCACTCTAGTCACATCTGCTTAAAAGGCACTTCATCAGAGAAACATATACGTGAAGTAGCAACCCCTTAAACTTCATCATTCACTATACCCCCTACCCTGCTTTCTTACTTCCTAGCATTTTTCACTGCCTTATACAAACACACACACAATGTCACCTGTCATTTGAATGTAACCTTCTTGATTGCAGGGATTTTGTTTTATTCTTGTTTGTTATGAATCCTCTCAAAATTTGTATATTGAAATCCTAACCCTAATGCCTTAACGTGTGACCTTATTTGAAAATAGGGTTGTAGCAGGTGTAATTAGTTAAGGTGTTATTATACTGAAATAGGGCGGGTGTTAATCCAATATGACTGGTGCCATTATAAAGGGGAAATTTGGACAGAGACATACACACAGGAAAAAGGCCCCATGAAGATAAAAGCAGAGATCTGGGCATTGCTCCTATAAACCAAGGAATGCCAAAGATTGCAAGCCACCAGAAACTAGGAGGGAGGCATGAAATGGTTTCTCCCTCAACAGCTCTCAGAAGGAGCCACTCCTGCTCATACTTTGATCTTGAGCTTCTAGCCTCCAGAACTGTGAGACAGTAAGTTTCTGTTTTTTTTAGCCATAGTGCTATTTTACGGCAACCCTAGCAAACTCATAAGCTATATCTCTAGAACTGTGACTAGATAGAATTGGTATTCAATGATTTTTTTCGAGTGAATGTTGAGTGAATGAATAAATGGTTGAATGAATGAATACATGTATATGTTACATTAGGAAAGTCAGCTATCTTATCCTGATGTAAAATGACATCCACTGCAGTCTAGAAGATTTATTCAGTTGTCATCTATTCTACCACATTCGTAAAAATGAACTCTGATGACAGAAACATTGATCCTATATTAGAAGTTATCAAGGAAGCTTATTTAATCTGAGTCGTGGGTTTTAGGGATGATTGAAATTTTAATTTGACCTGAGGCAAAAGTCTAAAATGAATGATTTCCTGAGTTTGCTTTTAGATTTTGATCCTGTGTTTTTCCTTGGCAAATTTATCTATTTATAGAAATCAGGTCGGTGAGTCTGTGTGAGTTATAGACAATGTGATTTCATTGCACTCCAGGCTCAACTGTGATTCAGAGTAAAATTTTCCTCATGAAGGAATTGAGCTGTCAGCAATGAAATGGTATAGGAATCAAAGCAGAGCAGAAACAGAAAATCCTCTTCATGGTTCAGACATTTGGGTTGGTCATTACCTGAGATGACATTAAATTTATCCACATGCTTCCAAATAATGGACTTTGAAGAAGGAACTGGATGAATAGACAATGATTAGAATCTCAGAGAGTGATCTGGATATGACTAGATTCATTAGTCTGAATTTTATCTGGAAAGCCCTAGCTGGCCAGAGCGAGCTTCTGTTTGCACTCTGTCCATGATGGCTGAGGTGGGCTCTCCAGGGCTAACCAACAGAAGTAGTTTGTGGAAAACCACTGTGCAGAGTCCCGGTACCATTCCCTTTTTAGATCCTTGACCTTCTAAAGGACCTACAGGGTCAGGGTCTCTGTCTCTTGGCATTCAGAGCTTTTGACCCCTCCTATGTGAAACTTTACCAAATGTCTTATTACATCGATACCTTGGTGTGTAAAACTCATGCATTCATAGGGGATGGGTGAGGAGCACACAGAATTTACAACTCCAAAGAGAGGATTAGATTCATCTCCCTTCAGTGATCTGCTGAGTGTTATCAGGAAGATAGTATGAGCTGGAATTTTGGTCCTTTTGGGTTCTGCAACTCTTGGGTTCCTCTAGCTACCCTCACTTAGCTCAAGTCCAGAAAGCCCACCACATTGTTAAATATATGAAATCAAAATCAGCCAAGAGCAGAACATGGCTCTTACTTTCCCACCCCTACCACAGTTTTGCAAGTGGGCCAGTCAAAATAGTGGCCTTGATGTGGGCAAGGGTGCAAATTAGTACAGTGAAAACTCAAATAAAACAAATCCCTAGAACAGAGGCTAGTTATATTTAAAGTCTTAGGATTGTGGAGAGCAGCAGTTGGAGAAGAAATCTTAAATGCCATCTAATTTAATTCACTTATTTTACCGATTAGGAAAGAGGGTGCCCTGAGGAAGAGACCTTTTGACTTGCAGATCCCGTGTTCTTCATGTAGTTCTTTATTTTTATATCCTTCAGCTTAAAAAAAATATTCCTCCTTGCATTATCTCTGCCTGATCTATGGCAAGAAAGTTTATAAGGTAAGAGGATGAGTGGATTAACCACCAGCACAGAGATAGCAAAGTGAACGTACTTGGATGAAAGCCCATGTCCCCTGGTTCTTAGTTCAGTGCTCTGTAATTTGAGTATTAGAGCAAATGAAGACTGAGTGGGGATTAGAATTTGTAGTCCCTACACTCACGTGAAATGGGCTGCTGTGTTATTCTCTACAGCAGTGGTCCCCAGCCTTTGGTCCCTAACCTTTTTTGGCACCAGGGACCAGTTTTGTGGAAGAAGGTGGGAGGGGTGGGTATTAGTGGAGCTCAAGTTCGCCCGCTGTGGATGGCGGGTGCTGGGGGGGAAACGGGGCAGAGTTCAGGTGAGCTTCACTTGCCAGAGTCCAGTGGGAGCCGGTGTAGCTCAAACGAGCTTTTCTCACTGCCCCGTTCCTAACAGGCC